>CADDXX010001066.1:0-35604 GCA_902810485.1 Alauda arvensis | reverse complement strand
GGCTGCGGGAGCCGCTCTCCGCAGCGCCGGGAGAGAGCCGCGCACGGCGCTGGCAGGCGGCGGCCATGGCGTGAGGCTTCAACCGGAGTTTCTCCTCAGATGAAGTTATCCGCAAGCGGCTGCTGATCGATGGCGATGGAGCTGGTGATGACAGGCGGATCAATTTGCTGGTGAAGAGTTTCATTAAGTGGTGTAATTCCGGATCTCAGGAGGAAGGGTATCTGTTGTTTTGCTTTGTGTTTTTTTTAAGGCTTGGAACCTCTTAGCGTGCGTTTCAGTGGAAAGCGGGGCTTGATCCATTTGGAAGAGATCCGTGTTAAAACGTGCACAGCTGCTTTTCTTTGGCTCTGTGGTGCTTCCAGGACAAACGCCGAGGACTGTGCTGGGAGAGGAGGGCTGCAGACGGGKCAGAAATCGCTGAAGGCTGCGGGCTGTATCGTGAAATCTGCCAGCACCGCTCGAATGCCCTCAGGATTGCTGTGCCTGCTGCGGGATCCAGCCGCGAGTCCCGCTCTTATAACAGGATCATGACTCGGATATTTTAGTTGGCAGTTCTGCGTTTGTTCTGTTAGAGAAGGGAAATACTGCTGGTGTTTCTGCTGCTGCAGTTCTCTGATTTTTTTTTTTTTTGTTTGTTTTTTTTAAAGATTAAATTAGTAAGGTAGGAGTGACAGCCTTGTGTGGGGTCTCTGTTAGCAATGGTATAAATTCCCAGAGGACACAATATTATGAGTGTRTATACAGAGAAGCACTGCAGTATCTAAATACTGCTTCGGTGGTCACAGAGCCAACCCAGCTGGAAAAGTTATAAGCTCTGGGTCAAACTTGCTTACTGCTTTAATACCCACTTTACACTGAAAAAGACGTGATGGTGGAATTAATGTGAGCAGTGTTTCTAACTGCACTTCCAAAAAATTATACACTGAATCTTTGAAGTSTTTCTGTATTGAATAATTGTTATTTAGCTGTCCCTTATGCTACATGAAGTTTTGTTTTCTTGCTCTGTAAAGTTAGGAACTGTTTTTATGCTGCTTGGGAGTAAATGTCTTGTCTGTTTGCAGATACAGCCAGTACCAACGAATGCTGAGTACTTTATCGCAGTGTGAATTTTCAATGGGAAAAACTCTTCTGGTGTATGACATGAACCTGAGAGAGATGGAAAATTATGAAAAGATCTATAAGGATATAGGTAAACATGAGAAAATGTTACTGGTTTCTGTTTGACAGTTTCTCTTATGAACAAGCTCAAGCCAGTTCTGGTGAACATGATATATACATCTGAGTGGTTTGTAGGTTTTTGGGGTTTTTTTTCCTTATTAGATAGCATTCACATATATGCCATAAGCCTCTTATATAGAATACATACAAACAAGAGCTTTTTTAACCTATGGAACTGGATGTCACAAACAGCTCTTTTGTAGTTTAGCAGAATAACTTATTTATATGTTTTCTTTGAATTCAGTGTGACTATATCTTTCCTTTTTTTTTTTTATTAAGAAAATAGTATAGCTGCAGCCCATGAGAAGATCTCTGAATGCAAAAAGCAAATCCTGCAAGCAAAAAGGATTCGAAAAAACCGCCAGGGTAAGGCACCATGTCTGTATATACAGTGGTGGGCTTCATTGTCTTATCTTTTAGAATACATTCTGTTGGAAAATAGATTCTAAATTTTTTGAAACTGCAGGACATCATGATTACTATATTCAGCCTGGTGGCTTCCACTCATTACTGAAAGTTTTGGGTGGATGACACAGGCGAGATTGAACCAGATCTYAATGACATGCAGCATCAGGGAAACCTAAAAGTTTTTAGATTAACTATTTAAATGTCTTTCAGAATATGATGCACTGGCCAAAGTCATACAGCATCACCCAGACAGACATGAAACACTGAAGTAAGTATAAAACTACATTAAATTATAAGAGAGCAGTAAACTAGAAGTCACCAGACTCGACATTTCCTTGATTTCATTTTGTCTTTTCCTCACACTTATATAATTTCTTTTACACAATAAAAACTTGTGTTTCTGTGCCCTTATGAGCTTTCCTTAAATCTCCCATCTGTATGGGCCATGATTGCTAATTGTTCTGTTGAAATTTTCCCACTGTTAAGGTGAATAAATGAACTGAGATATAAATGCACATCTGATGTCAGTTGACCTATGAATTGCTCAGAAAAGGGAGATGATAGGAAATSATTTAACTTGCACCATCCAGATTCAGTAATCACTGGAAATGCATAACACACAAGCAAATAAGGTGGAATGAGGGTTAGGGTTAGGCTCCTRTGGTTCTTTTTTGTGTTTCCCTTCTGGTGGCTGTTCCTGCATGCCTGGTTATAAATGGCTGTGCTGTGCACACATAACCTGCCCTGGCATGCAGGTCAGACCTGCCTGTTGTCCAACTTGTCTTGCCTGTAACTCACAGTGCTGCTTGTCACATTCTGGGTTTGCATCAACATCTGTGCTTTTGGGGCAGTTGTGGGGAGATTAACTTCATTGAGCCATAGAAACATTCCAGGACTTACTGCATCTATGAGTTTGTTGTTCTTAAATGGATTAAAGATGCAGTGTGGGATTACTGTTCCCATTTAAGTGCTTATCCTGTTCCTGTTCCACTTATCCTGTTCCCACTTGCAGTGAAATTGCCAAGAGAGGCTGCCTTTTCATATTCCATAGCCTTTCATAGCAAATGGAAGTGTTTTAGTTATACTATTACCCTAATARTAGCATTTTTATAGCTGTAAGCCACTGACAATATTTCACACATTTCTTTCTTGTATGTTGTTTTTCTGTGCCTTGATTTCATTACCCCAACTTTGATTATTACAGGCAGTGCTCATGAGGCTTGACTACTTCTTACTTCATTAGTCAGCCAGTGAAATTTATCAAGTGAGGCTTTAWTAAAGAACTAACAAAAACACAGTTTTTCAGATAAGTCAATTAAGAATAGAAACAACTAAATGAGAGAAGTTGTTACTGCCCCATCCCTGGAAGTGTTCAAGGCCAGTTTGGATGGGGCTCTGAGCAATCTGGTCTAGTGAAAGATGTCCCTCCCCATGGCAGGGATTTGGAACTAGATGATCTTTATGGTCCCTTCCAATCCAATCTATTCTATAAWTCTGTGATAGATTATACTTTTTTATCTTAGAGGATGCTGGGTTGTTTGGGTTTGGAAGGATTATTCTTAAGAATAAGAATTTTGCTTAACACATCCAAGCATAAGTTTCTTCAGCAAAGCTAGAAAGAGTGGTAAGTTATAGCTGGTAAGGATGCAGTCTGTAGGAAAGTATACAGAAAATGATACAATGAACCAAAGGCCACCCTTAATTCAGAATAGAGGAAGCCTCACTAACAATGTCACACTTTTCATGGAACTCTTAATCACTAAAAACACTTGAGAAAACTTCTGAGAAGAARCAGAAGGGTTTCTTGCAAGAGTTACACTTACAGCTTTTGCAGGTTATGAGRCACTATAGGACAAAGTTTAGAAAAATATTTCTTTATGCTTCTAAGAGTCTGTGTCTTGGAACAACAAGTCATACAGCACAAAAGAAGCTGTTAACAGCTTAGTAACAAGTAGTGCACAGGAGCCAATTAAGGAAGTGATAGGAGCTGAAGTACTGAACAACAGTGCCCACAATGTAATTAGATGCAGTATCAGAAGAGCTGTTCAGAGGACCAAGAAATGACACTGAGTCTTAGAAAAGGGAGATATGAAAGTAAGAAGGCTAAGCAAAGATTCTCTGGAATGTAAAGTAAAAGGAGTAAAATTCCAGATGTAGCTTGGATGTTACTTAGAAAAAAGTCTGTCCTCTCTCAGCCTGCTTACACCTGGCAGCACAGTGTAAACAGCAAGATTTGACCAAATGGAAGTTTTTCAGAAAGTAGAAACCAAATGGTTCAAAAAATCAGTGTGTGAGCCTATAAGCTGTTAGCCTGCWTCCATCAAAGAAAGGGGTAATGTTACACACAGCTCTCTCAGGTATACCCATTGAGGTACCAAGCATGCTGCCTCAAAAAAMGACACCCTCAGGTAGCACTAAAATAGACCTTTTACCATCCACAGTGAGGTACTTGGGACTGGAGAGATTTTTRTGGTTCCCTACCCAGACTAGTTGCAGCAGCTGTCAATGGCTTCAGGARAGAAAGGTTGATTTCCTTGCTGACCCYTCTGTGGCTCTGCCTGCTGATTAATCAAGGATGATCAGCCTCAATCCACTTCACCTTTAGAGGAGCAGTTTGCTCTCATTGCATGGTGCATAAATTATGATAGGCATTAGAAGTAGAAGGACCAMACTGAAGGTTTGGCTTTAAGAGTTGGTGCCCCATCCTCATTTGAAAGGTGTTTTATGGTACCTGCTATTTTAGCCTCAAAAAGGATTGTGGAGGTCTATGGTGAGTTCAAGTGAGAGCAGAAGGCTCTTCCCCCAGAGGGTGGTGAGGCACTGAACAGACTCTCCAGGGCAGTGATCGCAGCACCAATGCTGACAGAGTTCAAGGATTGGACAATGCTCTCAAGCATAGGATGTGACTCTTGGGGTATCCTGTGCAGGGCCAGGAGTTGGAGTTGATGTTCCTTTTGGGTCTGTACTGGCTCAGGATATTCTAAGACTCCATGAATCTGCTTCTTTACTTGTATTGTAGGGTCAAGTAAATAACATGTTTTGTCAGGACTGAACGGTTACAAATGCCCAGGGTACAACTTTCCCAGCTTGGAGGCCTAATTTTTTGTAAAAGTCCTGAAATTACAAGTCTAGAACATAATAGTGTAACAATTACACAAAATGTAATTACCTCTAAATCACTTGTTTTGTTTACATAAACATTTTATAGGTGCTTCTCCTCTACTTAGCGCAAATCTGTTTTGCAAGAATTTAACAGAATTTTTAAAGAATACTCTTGACAATCTCTTTTCAGGCAGCTAGAAGCTTTGGGAAAAGAACTGCAGAATCTTTCTCACATTAAAGAAAATGTTGAAGATAAGGTAAGTTTTTCCTAGAGATGATTATGTAATAATTTATTAGGAATACAATTAATGTAGACTCTGCTATGGSTTGTTTGGCTGTATGTGCTCTCTGTTTCCTACAACATGTATTATATCATTCCAGTTGGAGCTGAGGAGGAAGCAGTTCCATGTTCTCCTGAGCACCATCCATGAACTTCAACAAACCCTGGAGAGTAAGTGCTGTTCCTTGCTAATAGGTATAACTGGTTTTAGCAGATGAAAAGGAATCACAGCTTCCAGCTGGGGGACAGCTCTGCACAACTGGGGTTGGTGACCTCTTGCATTTGCAGAATTTTTTCCCCTGTAGTAGTCCAGGGCCTGAGACTGCTCTGATTTTTTTTTTTCTTCTTCTCCAAGCTACCCACTGTGCCATTTCCTGACTACCTTCAGGTTAATTTGTAGGCAGCAGAATTCTTTCAAATGTGAGGATGGAGAATAACAATTTGAGGTTTGGGGKTTTTTTTAACAGAAAGTATTTCTTACAGAAAATTATTCTTGTGCTTATTTCCAAATTTAATTTTATAATTCCTATTTCAGTAGTTTTGAACATATCACTGCTATCATGATATCATTTGAGGCTTTATTAAAAAGAAATTGAAATACAAGGAAGGTAAATGACAACCTACTCAGACTGTGAATCTGTGATAGAGCAGGGACTAAAACTGTCAGACACAAGAGCTAAATTCAGGAATTACTTGATCTTTTATCATACAAATACTTAATGTTTTCAAATCAGCACTAACTTTCCATGCTCTGAGTAATATTGTTTTAAAYATTATTTGCTATATATTTGCCATGTCTTTCAAAGACAGAACAATTGGTACAGCCTCTGAGCATGACCTGATTAAATGCAGAGATGGCTGTAAGAGCAGACTTTCATTCTCTAGATCTTCTTAAGCAGAATGAACTGTTAATCCTAGGTGCACTTTAGCAGAAGGTTATTGTTATTGTGGGCTACTAACACTTGATTAAATATTAGTCTTGAAAATGCATTTCCATGTGAATATATAGTTTACCTTTCAGCATTTTGTGAAGGAAGTAGCAGTTCAGTGCAAAGCACACCTTCAGTATAAAATAAATAAACCATTAGGCAAAGAGAAGGAAGGGCTTAGAAACAATCTGGTACCATTTGCTTCAACTRATACWATAGAATTTACCCCATATTTMCAGTAACAGCTGTTAGAGAAAACATCCTTAAAGAATTAGAAGAATTTTGTTTTTGTTTGTTTGAACATAACATTTTACAGAATGAGATACTCTGCAAGTCTGTATATACGACCAAGCATGTTTGACTAACAGCARTATTGAATTTTAGATGATGAAAARCTTTCAGAAGCTGAGGAATCCCAAGAAACTCAGATGGAAGCAGAGRCCAAGCAGTAGATGGCATATGAAGACTGACAATACTACTTAAGAAAGTCCAAGCATCTTCACTTTCTGTTGAAATCARCAGTAAGAGAGATGGAGCTGGAAATAGTTTCCTATTGTTCCTGTGAATTTTTCTACAAAAATACGTGTTTTGCATATGCTTCAGGGGAAAACAGTTGCAGATGTTTGCAGACAGTCACTCAGTGTTAATCCACAAACTTTGTAATTGTGACAAATATACTTGGTTTCACAAAGGATGTTTTACACTGTACTTGTGAACTAAGGTGTTTGCAAAACTTTGCCAATTAAAGGTGTTTTCACAGATTTTCCTATTTTTAGTAGGGATTGAGCTTCATAATAATGGCTTCTTTTTTCACATGACATCTGACTGAGGGCAGTGCATCTTTCCAGGAGTCCCAGCTTCCACACCCTGTTCTAGATGGGACCTAAATCTGAACCAAGTAGGCTCTTAGTTTTTTAATGTAGCTGCCATTTTAGAACTTACTGTGACTAGACTACAATTTTACAGTTTCATATAAGATAAATTACTTCTATAGAATTAATGCTTGTTAAGGGTTATAAAAAACTAAAAATGACACTGTACTAGCTTTAATTTTTTTCCTCAAAGTGAAGCAAAGAACTRGGATGATCCAAGCCTTACTCTGCTGTGTTTGTTGTACCACATCARTAGTCACATTTTGCAATGGCATGTTTAAAACTGAATTTTGAAAGCTYTGTTCTTGAAGAACCAGGAATCTAATCCCAGTACCATTTATAATCTGCTTCTGGATTTCATCTGTCAATTGACTGTTATCAAAATACATCACAATTTTTGAAACAGATGGTGGAACCCTTCTTTTCTCATGAAGAAAAACTGAATCAGTAGAGCAATAATCATGATGTTAAAGAATCAGAGATACTTTAGTTATTAGTAGGCAAAGTGGAATCTATACATCCACCTGGATCATCCTGATGTCTGAGCAATCTGTTGGGAAGTAGGAAAAGTTTCAACCTTCCCCAAAAGAGRAGAGAATAGAACATGCTCTATGCTTTTGTAAGGCAGGGACGAAGGAATARGGGGCAGTAGTAGGTCATGTTGTAAAAACACTCCCTAAATKAAGYCTTCCAGTGGTTTGGGTAAAGGAAAACATTTTGGATCTCACYCARACTSTGCCATAAGCATTTGTGGTTCAAGTGAAATAATGATGTTACACAGAACAGAGCTGCTGTCTCACTAAGTGACAGCTGATGGGGWTTTCCATGCTTGAGACTTCAGATTTGCTAACCTAGATGCTTTATAATTCCCTCTCTCAGTGGCTGTGGATCTGTGTGGATTGGGCTGAACAGACATACCTGAGCTTGTTTTGCTCACATTCCAAGTTTGCTAAAGGCAAGCCAGCTGAACAAGAAGTCACACAACTTCAGTAGCACAGTGCAGCCCTGAACTAATCAGCTGTCAGGAGTCTTCTGTTTCACAGCTGGTCAGCTCAGCTTTGCCTGATGGAGCCTGTGCAGACATGCAGTGCTTCTCATGCACTATGAATTTGGCACGTTGAGGGGTGGCTAAGCAAACAACAGGCAGTTAATAGAAAGTACACCATCAAAAAGTATCAAGTGTACAGGGATTTTCCCCTTTAACAACAGGGAATGATAAAATATTTTGTAAAACAGCAATACAAAATTACTGCCAAATCAGGGAGGAGTCATTGTCATGAATGTATGAATTACGAAGATCAGAAATGACAAGGATTTAAGGAGAATTTTAAAGCATATTAAATTTTTTTTGTGGTTGAAATGGCCTCCATGAGCTATCTGGATTGTATTTTGGTACAGAGGAGGATGATATTCACCAGTTAAAAACAGTCTCTATAACAGTGAAAATCTCAATTTTTTCCCAGTCATTGTTCTTACACAATTCTTTGGAAATTACTTGGATCAGTCAAGTATCTTATCTCAGAATTTGCACTGCTCTGTGCTCTGACCACAAACATGCCAACAYCTAAGTCCATCCCTCTGGTAAGGAATATTTACAGAGAAATAAGTTGTACACAAGAGAAGCAATACAAATGCGTGGCAAAGGAATATATTCTAGTTCAAATTACAGTGRTGCAATCCTGAAAAGAAATTACTGCCCTAGAAAATCAAGTTGCCCTGGTGCAATGTGGCAGCAAGAAAGTGATGTCACCAGGCCAATCAAAGAAAAAGGTAACATCAGTTCATAGCAAACACAGCCTCAATGGGACACCCAAAATATTTGCTCCTATTTTTTTCCAATATTTATACCTTTAACCTCTAAACATTAGATTTGTGCCAAAAAAGAAACAAAGCCAAATGGAATTTATAYACCAGCCAGTATTTAACCTGCTTTATCACCAAGATACAAGTTCCAGCTTTGAATCTGCCCTGCATGTGCTGGAAATGTATCTCTGCATGTCCTTTAGTCTTCTGTTCCAGAAGTTTTCTGTGTGTCATGTTTGCRAGGCACACATGATGGTCACTGTTACATCCCTGCCTAGAAAGCTCTCCTCTGTCACGCTGCACTGACTCTAAATATACACGTATAAAACCCAGGTACATCAATTCACAAGCTCAACAACCACACTATTTTAGAAAGCTATTTCCTGGGTTTATGATTTGCCTTGACCCTATCTAAGGTGAAAGATTATTAYATGCCTAAATGGTCCATCTCAGTGACCTTGTCATGTGGATGCAAAATTACAAGCAGAAAGAGAGTTGCTACAGTGATAAACTGACATTTTCAATGCCAGGACTTGTTTCTCTGTCCTSTCCAAATGAGAGCAGCAGAGGGAGAGTGGAACATTGGACAGAATTGGTAACTTGGGCAGGATTTGTTAAGACAGATTTGGCAAGCTTCATGAAGAGATGGAAGAAAGAGGAGAAAAAATGTCACCGTGACACACTGTCAAATGATGGGATATCTCTAAAACCATGTTAATTTGAAGAAAGCTGCTGCCAGCAAAGAAAATTGCAGAAAAAAAAAATCTCAAAGATTTATGAGCTAGAAATCACGACTTATTTGAGGTATTTCTAAGTTTTTCAGATATCACAGATCTCTCTCGTACCATGCTTTCCCTCCTTTACTCAAAGCTCAGGTGGRTTTCCTTTTCATAAGAGTTTAAAAAACAAAGAAAAACAATTCAGAAATGCAAGCAAGTACTGCTAGTTCTGCTCTGGAAACCTGTGTGGTTTTCTCTTTCTAGACTAGCTGCATTAGGGATACATCCAGTGTATGAACCACTTTATAGATCTATGTGCAACAGACCCTGGGGAGAGCAAGTTAACAACGGAGAAGTGCTCCACCCCGACTGTCAGACGTGTTCTTGGGTTACCTCAGCCTTCCTTTCCCAAATCCATTTTAATAAAGGTTGCAGAATTCCCTCCACGTGTAGCCCAGGGCTGTGTGTTGCTGGGCAAAGRTAGAGCAGAGAGGCTGTTCCTGTGTGCTGGGCAGTGCCACAGCAGCCAGGRGGCAMAGCCACGTTTGGCTTTGGCTTGTKTCCACCCTGGCCTCGTGTGATTCACCTGCCTGCTGGCAGCAGGGAAGCATCCAGCAGGAGCTGGCAGGGCATGGCTGTGTGAGGCTGCTCAGTGATGTGCCAAAGGCGCTTGGGGAGGGGGACACCCGGACATCCTGGCCGAGAAAACTCAGCATCCACGTACCAAGGAGCTTCCCAGATATTCAAGAGTAATGCTAAAGCCAGGGATGCAGTATGAGGTGGACTTGGCCTGGGCTGGCAGAGTCCTGRAGGAAAGGATGAGGGGCCTTACACCTCTATACCAGGTGAAACGATGGAGGACTTGTTTCATAGAAAGAGCACCTCTGGACTGTCGGGCCAGCGGCAGCACCGGCTGTGTCGGGCAGCCTTTGCTGCCTGAGCGGCAGGAGCTGCCCTTAATCGAGGAACCCACGAGGAAGGAAGAGACTCATTTTCCCACTCTTGTTACATTTATGTCTGTGTAGCTTTTGTGAGGGGCCACAGGCTCGGGGGACACGAACCCCGGGGCTGGAGGGAGGCGCGGGCAGCGGGGCCGGGGACCGCGCCCGGGAGGCGGCACCGCGGGCCGGGGCCGGCAGGGGGCAGCAGAGGCCGGGCCGGGCGGGCGCGGCGCTGCTCGGGATCCCGGCATCCACATCCCTACATCCCTACATCCCTGCATCCATCCCTGCATCTCTGTATCCATCCCGGCATCCCTGCATCCATCCCTGCATCCATCCCGGCATCCCTGCATCCATCCCTGCATCGCACCGGCCCTTCCCGGGATCCGTGCATCCATCCCTGCATCGCACCGGCCCTTCCCGGGATCCCTGCATCCATCCCTGCATCGCACTGGCCCTTCCCGGGATCCCTGCATCCGTCCCGGAGTCCATCCTTGCATCCCTGCATCCATCCCTGCATCCCAGCATCCATCCCGGCATCGCACCAGCCCTTCCCAGGATCCGTGCATCCATCCCTGCATCCATCCCTGTGTCCCGGCATCCATCCCGGGATCCCTGCATCCATTCTTGCATCCCTGCATCCCACCGGCCTGTTCTCAGGATGCCTGCATCTATCCCTGCATCCCACCGGGCTGTTCCAGGTATCCATGCATTCCCCCAGCCCTGTTCCCAGCACTTCCCGACCTCGTGAGCCCTTTTCAGACCTTGCTTTGTTTTGTTTTGCTACCATTTGCCATGCAGAGCCAGTCCTACCACTGTCTGGAGGGGTTAAAACCCTGGAGAATCACAGAATATCCTGAGTTGGAGGGACCCACAATGCTCATGGAGCCCAAGTCCTGGGCCTGCCCAGCACAGCCCCAAGGGGGTTTTTTCCCTGCTCATCCCCACACTTAATTTTCATTGTCTTGTCTGAACCTCCCTGATTCTCAAAGCCTCTCTCTAAAATGCCCCAAAGCACATAAAGCACTGCCAAGCAGCAGAAGGTGCAATCCCAAAACCTCTGCTCTTTGGGATACTACATGACACAACACAAGTGTATCCAATACTTCATTTTCCTACTGATGGTGACAGATCCCAAACCTTCCACGCTGCCTCTCCCGTGCAAGGGCTGGAAGAGGAGTSTGACAGTGTTTGCAGCAGGAACAGAGCACCCTCTGGCATGCAAGATTCTGCTGCCTCTCACACATCCAGCCCCATCATCCTGAAACCAGGGCAAGAGTTGTTTCAGAATCATTACAGACTGGGTTGCTCTGAATTTGCATCAYCACAGTGAGAAACTTGGCAAAATTTGCTAAAAGCATTACAGTGCATGAGAGTTCCTAAAATATTTAACAGCAAAGACATGTGTTTTTAAATTGCTTTCACAATAAAGGGAAAGTAAAAAGCAAACTACCTAAACAACCTTTTTTTTATGTTTTACCAGTTTGCTCACAATCAAAAGTCACCATCAAGAGGATTTAAAATGATGGTTTCTCTCCAAGGAGGAAAGGATTTGGCTCTTCTCAACACAAAAGTTTTATCAGAAGTGTATGCTGGAAATAAGTGTGTGCTGCACGTAACAAATAGGCCCCACTAGAAGCCCATTTGGAATAGAAACAAAATATATAATTTATGATCTGGCAGGGCAAGCTGACTGCAGACTTCCTAAGGACTTACAGAAAATATTACTACACTTAAATTTTATATGAGCCTAAATGAATTTCACATTTACATTTGCTGCACCAAAATCCCATGCATGAACTCCTATTTCAAACTATGTATCTTCCCAAACGTGCTGTRCTGTTGCTAAAATCTCCCAAACAACACTAAGCTTCAAAGCTGAAAACAGAAGCCCCTGGTAGATTACCAAGCATAAGACACAAATTTAGACACAACACATGGAAACAACCACCAGTGCCCAGGGCAGCTCCTCCCAGTTACACTAAGGAAATGTTTACAACCTAGTGGAAATTCAGAGGTGAATATATTTTAACTTGTATGAGAGAAAACATGGGGGGAAAAAAAAGTCATAGTTTTTTTTCTTAGTGCCTATTAAAGTCATTATYTTCTGACTCACTCTGCATGAATTCACAGAGAGTTTTCACACAAATTCTCTTTTGCTCTGTGGCTGCAAGAGATGGGAAGGGTCATGGAGCACTGGGGCCACCACACCACRTTATCAGTGTCCCCTGTGCCCAGCAAGGTGCAAAACTACAGTGGGGACATTTCCACTGCCTGCCCACACACCCACCAGTGCCCTGGTGTCAGGAGACTGATTATCCTTGAGCTTCTCCCTCACTGCCTGACACATGCTGGTTATTTTTCGAAGCTTGAACATCTGTGTGAGATTTCTGCCCTTCTGACACACTGCCRTGTCACGTTATTGAGGTGACTTGAGGAGTGATTGAAGTCAAACTGGTGGTTTTGATGACAGAAAGCTTCCCTGGGAGACCTGTGCCTCAGTCAAATAAAATGTGAGCAGCARAACTATTTGCTGGTGTGTAAGGGCAGCAGGATTCACTGAAGGAATGAGAAAACTTCTGCACCTTGGGACCCAGCTTGTCAAGGGCACATATTCATCCAATTTCTTACATAGAAAAACAGGTTATTCCCAGCACTTCAACCAACCTTTCCCAGCCCACAGCACTCAGCAAAGTGAAGGAAAGCTTTCCCCCTGTGTGGGCTCTGGCAATGCCTGTGGGTGCCTTTGCTTGTGTCCATGGGGCACAGGGTGGCAGTGAGGGGGGACAGGAGCAGTGCTGGCCAGGTGGGCACTGCTCTCCAAGGCAGAAAAGCAGTGCTGAAGAGCTGGGAGAGCACAGGCACATTTGGGATGTGTTTGGGTTTGTCTTGCCAGTACTACTACAATCAGGAGGATGGCAYAAGAGTCAGAAAATCCCCCTTTGAATAAACAGATTATATTTGTATTTAGCTAGTGATGGTTTTTCTCTCTTTCTCTTCTTTMCTGCCTAACCCACCAAACCTGCCAGCTGCTGCACTGAGCACACCAAGCAATGCAAAAGGATCTCAAGGCACAGGGGAAAAAACCCTTGTGTAATCTTGTTCCAATACATTAAATAGCCAGCATATTTACTGAAAGTAGAGGTAAAAAGGGGATTTGTGCTCCACTGCATCATCTCTCAAGATGCAAATAGAGACATTCCCTAAGCTTAACAGGACTAAACCCAGACCCCAGTCTCACAAGAACATCAGCCATCCTACACCAAATCAATAAAATAAAACTGTTCACCTCTATTTCAGTCCTCTCACATGATGCTAATTTGTTAGATGTCACATAATGGCTGCAGCTAGCACCCAACAGTTTTAGGAAGGAAATCACACAGCTCCTGAAATCTGGGTGAGGGGCTGTGCAGAAAATGGTGCAGGGAGGTTGCAAAACTATTCAGATAAAACAAACTTTTTAAAAAAGTAAGAAAAGACAGAAACATCACAGGATGATTAGAGACCAATATCCTGAGGGAAGCAGCAGGGTTGTTTGGCAGCACAGCATTTCCCTGCAGTTTGGGCTGCAGGAGAGCAGCAAGGCTGCACAAGCCCAGCCTTGGTGGCACAGCCAGGGACTGCAGGCTCTGCCCAGGGCTCCCTGCTCCCACTGGCCCAGGCCCTGCCAGTGTTTATTTGGCCCGTGGATCCTCTGGAATCCAATGTCACGGGTTTTTCAGTGTGCCAGTTGCCTCTGCAGCCTGCTGCCAGCTGATAGAGGGTTTATGCCACTAACAGCGCCTGAGGAGGGGAATTGCTAAAAAGCAGTGGGAATATTTACTTTCTCCTGCTAATGCAAGTAGCAAGCAGAGGATTTCAAAACCCTTGTAACCTGCATGGAGTCAGCTGCAGAGCGAGCCTGGCTGGGGGCAAACAGAAACCACGGGATACAGTGCCATGGGGACAAACAGCTAGAACACAACAAACGCTCCGGGCAGAGAGCTCCCAGCCAGGCTGCAGCATCAATCCACTGACTGCCTGCAGGGAGTGACCACGGGAGGGATGAGAACCAGCGGCCTGATTGTCTTGGAAGAGCAGAAATGAAGCAAAAAGAAARGAAAAGCAAAGCCAATTAACTGTGAGCTGATTGCCCATTCCTCATTGCCGTTCTCCTGGACAAGACCTGTAGCCTCTCTATGTGCAGGCATATGTGCACATTTGCCAACACACACACCCTGCAACTGGAAAACTTGCAGATTGCTGGGTCAAAGCACATCGGAAAGCTTAAATTGATTAAATCAGCACACATCTCAGTGACTCTCTGACCGTAGCTCACAGCCTCACACCCATTGCTACCACAGGTTCTCAATAGAGCCAGCCCAGAGCCCCCTCCGCTGC
This sequence comes from Alauda arvensis, assembly GCA_902810485.1. NCBI lineage: Eukaryota > Metazoa > Chordata > Aves > Passeriformes > Alaudidae > Alauda > Alauda arvensis. Next base: position 20,952 of record CADDXX010001066.1, on the reverse strand, counting down.
CTCCCCTCCCACGCTCCCRCCAACAATAGAAACACGGAGCCACTGTGCAGGAGGAAATACTCGGTATTATTTGTCYTGACACTTGGGGAAGCACTGGAAAGTTCAGCTACCTTGCTATTTCACACTGCCCAGTTACCGCCCATTGTCAAACTTCCTCCTCCTGCTCACTTTACAATTGCTCATCCCTTGGGGGAGCAGCGGGAAGGAGACCGGGCACACGGAGCAGAGAGCTGCAATTTCACTGAGAAATAATAGCAACCGACCAAAAACTACCGATTGCATGGATGCATCAGAGCCAATGAGACACGAAACGTTCCCATTGTGTTATTTCCAAATTGCTGCCTGCCAGTCTCTGTGCCTGTGATTAAGCACGTCAGACCCAGCAGGCCGGGTTCAGCACCCCGTCCTTCTCCTGCTCATTCATTTCAGCAGCCATTCCCAGGCTGTGAAATGGCAGCAAGTGGTGTTTRTTTGCTAAAAGGCTGCAAAGCTCCGTGGATGGGGTGCTCAAGCCAGAAAGACACAGAGTCACATTGAGCTGGCAGTTCTAGGGCTCCACAGCAGCTCCTGGTGTCCCACACTCGCTGTGTGGATGCTGCACGTCCCCCCCATCCCCTCCTGCTCCTCTTTGCCTTCCCTTGCCTCACACCTAAACTGGCCATATAGGATCATTCCATTATTCCAGCTGAAAAGACTTTTTTGGAGGTCACTAGTCCCACCTGCTGCTCAGAGTAGAGCCATCTTCATATTTAGATGAGGTTGCTGTAAACCTGAACCAGGGTACATGAGTGTCCCCAGGAATGAAGGTCCCACTGCCTCTGTGGGTCCCAGTTCCAATATTTGACCACTGCGAAATTTTTTAAACGAAAAAGTTGGAGTACAAGTCTGCTACTGCTCGTTTAGACAAAGCATTGAACAGGTTGAAACAGCTCCTCTATTGATTGTGCTCTGGTTTTCCTAGTGGCAAAGCAGGAGATGAAGAGTTAGAGCTGCACATGAGACACGAGCTGAGCTCTCAGGCAGTGTTATCACCTCCCTGCCATCAGTGCAGCYACCCCAGCTCGTCAGCAGCCAAGGGGAGAGACCAATTACAGGATTTATCATGTCAGATTCTGCTCTCCCATCAGACTGGATGCCTGAAAAYCTCACCCCAATGCTTTCCTTTCTGGAGCAGTTTTGCCTGCAGAGTCACCTGCTGAGCACTCACACTGTGCATTGCATTAGCAAGGCACACACTCCTCCCATGAGCAGAGGGACACGATCAATGTGTCCTTTCCAATAATATTTGATYTGAAAATCTTGGGGAAAAAAATAATTACTCATGCTCCCCAACAGAAATGCAAAGAATTAGAGTGGTGAATGATATTGTAGCAGTGCCTGTAATTAAGGAACTGCCAGCATTTTAATTATAAACTAATATCTTCAGTGGTTGAGGAGCCAGCTGTTCAGCAGACCTGATAGAAGTGAGATTGCCAGTTCCAGAGTTACAGACCAGCAATTAAGGTTTTAGGGAGGTTTTCTGTACTTCTTGCTTATTAAGACGTATTTCTTGTTTGTTAAAGGCTCTGGGGAAATGCCAGTAAAGTCCTTAGGTCAATGAGTAGTGAGCTTTTCTTTCACTTTCAATGATTCCTCTGTCACAGTGTTGGGTGGGGACATTCTGAGGCCAGCGAGTGTCCCACCAGGCTTTCCCCCACCACACTGATTTAACATTTTCCACCTTCAAATCATTGGTCCAGCTATTGCCCAGTATGAACCAGGAGCTTTGCTGAACCATTTTTAGAGGGTACCTCAAGCACCAGTGGGGATTTATTTTGTTATTACACAAAATTTAGAACTACATCCTAATCACTGAAACATCATTAAGCACAAGGCTGAGAACTCAGCAGTTTGCAATATTAAAAATACTAAAACCAGGATGAAGCTTATCCCTTCCCCAGCTTCTGAGCCTGCAGAATGAAGCTGAGGTTCACTTCATGTTYTCCTTTGTTCAGGAATTTAGACAAAGCATTAAGATGTTGTAGACATGGGGTCTCTCTGGGCTGTCCCTGCAAGGATTCCCACTCTCCAAGCCCAGGCACAACCCAGCAGTGGGGCAGGGGGGCACAGCTGCCATCAGCACATGGCTCAGAGGCCCCCAGGATGGCCCCTGAGTGTGCAGGCACCAGACACCAGGATTTTGCTGGCTGCTGCCAGGACRTGCAGGTTACAGCAGGAGATGCTCATGGCAGCTGCTGTGAGCTGCCTGCAAGGCAGGAGTRTGCAGCCCCCTCCATCTCCTGACAGCTGAGCTCCCTGGCTCACACAGCTAAGCCCTGCCCTTGCTACAGGAGGGACAAAACCGCAGCCAGGGCATGGCCCCTCCTCACCTCGCTGCCTTTTGCAGCACAGTGAGGATCAGCACACAGGCTTTTCCCTCATCCCCTGCCTGGGGGCACCCAGGGATGYTCACACTTCCCACAGAGATGTTCACTGCATGGAGAATCACCCACACTGGGACACACTGCTGAGAACACATTTCCATCCTGGCTCAAGGGAAAGGTCCCCACWGAGCTTAGCAGAGGCAGCCCTTGGGAATAAAAACCTGCTGAACGAGACGTGCTGTGTCTTAATTACCCAGAATCAATGTCATTCCAGCATCACCAGCACGAGGGTGGGAAATAAAGATGTGAAGCCTGTCAGGCAGTGAGTTTACCACTCAGGGACCCAGTGCAAGGGTCCCTGTGCCACCCACAGCCTCTCCCTTGGGGCATCACAGCCCCAGAGACCCCACATCTGGCTGGGTGGCAAGAGAAGAGCTTAGCAGGCAAGGCCAAGGCTGCAATCAACCTCAGCTACAAGAGCTGCTGGGCAGAAAGTTCACYCATCCAGCTCCTTCCCACTCCTCCAGACCCTGCAGCTCTGCTGCCCTCCTGCCTGGGTGTGCTGCCCTCCCCAGGCTCTGTATCTATCCCCTTCCCCTCCTAAAACAGCAGGAGCTGAGCTGTGCTGTTTGCAGCAGTGCCTCAGCTCCMCAGGCACACAGGGAGATGTTTCCCACAGGTGTCTGTGCTTTCCAAATGGAACCTCTCCAGGGAAGTCTCCTTGAAGCAYTTTGGGGGAAATACCTTTCCAAAGAGAGGATAAAATACACACATTCTAGGCAAAAAGAAGATGTCACAGAAATTGTTCCAGTATCATCAACAGTAAATGCTTTGTTCCTACACAAAAGCTCGAGGTAGTTCTGYCACATACATGAAAAAAAGGATGCTGCAAGTTCCATGGACATGATCCCCACATTTCTTAGTGCACTRCACTGTGAAGACATTAAGCCCAGGCACAAGACACTCAATAGTAATAAAATCCAAGCCTTCACTCTTTGCAGTGAGTCTGTTCTCTACCAGCATTGAATGTCACTGCAGCAAAGCTTGAAAAAAAAATCTACACTGTAAAACTTCATTATAAGGTTTTAATAAYATGAAAACTCAATTCCATGGCAAACGTTAGGGCTGACTGGTGTTCTGAGATGTAGTTATGCAAAATCTGCTGCCAGTTCAAATTAACATATCTCATACTAGCCCTGGAATAAGAAGTGATCAGCTGAGTGATGAACAAGCCCCAGTTTCTGTCCTTGCTCATGACCTGCCTCAAGGCTAATCCTTCCCTCCTTCACCACAGCTCCACAGCTTGTGGAAAAGGTGTCAAATTGTGGTTCATAAGATTCCAGCAGGAAACAAAAGTATTTTTTTTATAGCTCAAATGTCACTAGTGCCTGCTAGAAACTCCCATTTGARGTGCATTTGGTGCCTGCATTCTCCTGTGGAAGGGACACAGACTCTTTCTCTCCAGAAGAGCCCAGCTCTGGGCCCTGGGGTTATCTTTGACAGCAGGAAACCTCACAGGTACCTGTCACCCTGTGCAGGGCTCAGAGCTGACAGCAGAGACTCATTTGTGTCTGGATTAAACTGGAAGATTTGTGAGGTGCTGGGTGCTGTGACAGACCCCTGCACGTTTGGTGTTGGGGCTCTCCAGAACAGAAATGCCTGCTTAACAACCTGAGGTTTAAAAAAATGCTTTTTGTATTTTGTTGAAATACAAATGTAGTTTGTATTCAACATTTGTATTTCAATTTGAAAACAGGTTGAAAATAGGTACTTTGCACTTTTTTTCTAACTGGAAAGAAACTCTTGAGCTCTAAAGTTGCATCTTARAAAGACTGATGGCAAACCCTGAAGTCATTCATTTKTTCTGCACATACAGTTCTTCAGGCATCACAAGGTTCTTTACCTATTTACTTCTAGCTCTTTGTTCARGCCCCTTATCTCATATTTTAAAAATAAAAATAACCAAGAATCAACCCTGTGAAAGGACTTGYTTTCCTCTCTGCTTATGTCTGTGTTGTCTGCAAAGGGCTGCCTTACAACTTGCCTTGCCCTTGGCCACCCTCTCTCCACTCACATCTGCATTTGGAGCAGAGCTCTTCTGGCATCTCTTCCCAGCAGGAAGCAGAGATCCTCAGCTGCCTGTGATCCCCCTGCTGCAGCCTGGCAGGTTCCTGTACTTGCTGAATAATGACCCACAGTCCTGGAGTGTAAAAGAGCAGCAAAGAACAGGAGAAAGATTGCTGCTYTTTGCTCATGCTAATTATGGATGGCACCTTCAAACACAGGCACAGTGCTRATGTCAGGAAAGCACATTTCTGCCCTGTATCTTCCCTTACTTATTCAGCACTCTTCTGAGGATACAGGAGAGAGCAACTCCTACATGCAATTTATATATATCTGTCGATATGTGTGAGAAATTTTTATTAAAAAGAGGATGACGGTTGCCACGGGAAATTCTGAATACATGCATACATACATTGACTCAAACATGCACCCTGAGCCTTTGAGACCTTTCAGTTTCTTCAAGGAATTACTTTTTAAAGAAGTGTGATACCCCCCTGTTGGATCTCACTCAAACCAAGAGCTCAGCAGCAGAAAAGGGGGTGAACCTCAGCCTTCCTCAAGMGTTCTGATATCAGAGAACACATAACCAAAAACACGTAAAAGAACATTTTGTGACTTGTGTGTGTGAATAAGTTGTCTCCAAGTCAGCCACAGCACAGCTACTCTAATAAATATGCATTTACCCTCCCATTGCTGCAAGGTGGGACATGTGGAGGGGTCACTGCTTTCTGTGACAGCTGAGTGCATCAGCTGTCCCCTACAGGAGAGGAGAGTGRGGTTCCACATCTTCCTCACTTCCAGTGCACCCAACAAAGATATGAGGCAGCTCCACCTGAGATCCAGCCACTGACCCATTACACTGAAAACCTGGGGTTTCTGTGTTCTTCTAAAACTCCTATAATTGCTACATAAAAATCAGTTTGGTGTAGGGTGGTTTAATCGATCTGGCCCCGGGAAAACACAAACCAATAACTTCTGTGCAAGCTGCAGAGCAGAGTCCTTATTAAAAAACTACATCAAAACCTGTGTCCAGTCCAGTCTATTCACGTCACTGCTCTCATTTTAACCATGCTCAGACACCAGGGAGCCCTGATGGATTGGAGCTGTAGGAGGCAGACCAGCAGATTGAAGAGGTTAGATGCATTCCTTTGTTAAAGCTGTTCAAAGCTCCCATGGAAATTCAGCATGAAGAAAATTCAGCATGAAGATCTTCCTAAGCTCAGGGCCTTCATGATCATTCAGCCTTTAAGCAGATACAAAGGAAATTTTTCTCTGCCTCTCTCTGAATATACCCATCTCCTCAGGAGCAAGGGGAAGACTTTTATAGAGAACTTGATAAAATTCCTGAGACAGCTCATTAATTCCAGTCACTTCAGCAGTGACTTCCCTACCACTTGTGGCACTCAAAGAAGTTATAGATTGCCTTAGTAATGACAAATCCTATTCATTAGCCATGTCTCTGTACTTGCATATTAATATTGTCTGGCCTTGTTAAATATAGAAGCCTATTCTCTTTAATATGTTTTTAACAGGCATTTTTTTCCCTAAGGTTAGCCATAAAATAATTGATAGTCATCCCACCTCCAAAAAGCTTGTGAAATTCCTTAAATGGCCTTTTATTGCTGCTGGGGAGCTGGGGCAGGCCATTTGCCTCTGTAGGCACTGGGATTTTACCCCTATTTTGATGTGAAATACAGAAATTTTTGCACTGTGCACTCTCTTCTCCACTTTATGGAGATATAATTTAACCAGCAGAACTTTTATCTCCATTCCATGTGTGCATCTAAGCAGGATCCAGTGGTGAGAATAGAAAATAATCACAAACAGTGCAAGTGGTGGGTGTGAAGGACTTTACACAACCCCTTAGCACAGCACAACCCAAGAAAGAACCATTCCTCAGACAATTACAGGATGGTTTGTGCTGGGAGGGACCTTAAAACTCATCCAGTTTCAACCTCCCTGCCTTAGGCAGGCACAATTTTACTGGAYCAGGTTGCTCMAAGTCCCATCCCACCTGGTCTTGAACAACCCCAAGGATGGGGCAGCCACATCTAACTCAAGATACTCTCAGATAACACAAAAACACAAAGGCTTGGCAGCAGCAGCTGCAGGTGAATTGATACCAAAGTCTCTTTTACAGGGTGAGGAGAGTTGTGGTCACTCATGTAAAATGAGAGCTGGTTGGAGCCTCTCAGCTGGGCTCTGTTGAACAAGGCTTTTCATGCAGACAGAAGTTTTGAAGGACCTTGGAAAGAGGAGGTGTGTTGAAGAAAATATCACTTTCTTAACAACAAAAACCTTAAAGCTTTGGAGGTTTCTGTGAAAATKATGCATCTTGTGCTGCTAACTGCCTTAAGAACAGTGTTATACCATGAAATAGGAAGTGGGATTTTTAATCTCTATTATCAGCTTTCAAGATTAGTAGCTTTACAAGAATCTGGTGATTTCAGAAATCCATCAAGATTTTTCCCTCTTGTACCTTAGATCAGATATAAAGAAAAAAAAAAGGTTTTTTACTCTGAGGGTAGAGATGCAGTATAACAGGTTACCCAGAGAAGCTGTGGGTGCCCAAATAGCAGAGCATTCAGCCAAAGCAGACACACAAAACCCCAGCCCTATTTTGAGTTAATCTGGCCATTCTGACAAGACYGCAGGAAAAGAACTGAAGACAGGAGGATTACAGGGGAGCTCTCAATWATCAGGTGGCAGCCAAAACCTCCCCCTGTTACTGGCAATGCACCATAAACCAGGAGCAGTGCAAAGCCATGGCTGCTGCTAAGCTCCTGATTGTTGGTGTGGCAGTGTTTTCAATATTTATTATGCTGAGGAGTTCCTGATGAACTCTTGCTGCTGTTTATAGCACAAGCCCAGGTACGGCTCATTTTCCAAGAATAACTTTGGCAAGATATCAGTATCTGTTGCAGCCTTTTGACAACTTATAAATATGGTTGAAAGTGCAGTGGAGCAGTTTCAGACAGCAGAGCAAGTAATTTCCCAGAGTTATCCACCAGGGCAGAACCCTCCCCATCTGAGCACCCRTGGAGAAAGGAGCATTCCCACAGCTCAAGTTCCTGCAGAGTATTTCCATGAGGAAAAAAAAGCATTTTTTTTCCCTCAAGGAAAAAAAAGAAAAAAACCCAAAAACCTTCCAGTTTTTCTCTCCTCTTCAGCCTTAAGTGATTTTCTGCATGCTAAAAATACACCCCAAATCCCAGTGTTCCTACACAGCACAATTGTGACTGTCAAGCTGAGTCCCCAGGAGCCCACAGCTGTGTGCTCTGATGGGGAGCATTGCACTCTTGCTTTTAATTCTGCAGTGTTAGTGACTCACCTTCTGTCATCTGACTCAACACAGCCGTGACAAAAGCCCCTGTCCTGCTCTTTTGGGAGCTGCTGCCCACCCTCAGCACCTGTGCTGGGTGCTTGATTCACTCCCTGCAGGCTCTAGGAACTGTGAGTCAGGTCCTCTGTGCTTCCTGGGGCTGCACACACAGCTCTGGGACAGCAGAGCAAGACACAGCATCATTTAAATCATTTTAATAATTTAAACCATCTAAATCAGTGTTGAGTTCAGCTCCAGAACAGCTGAGCCTGCAGCCAGCAAATTTCACCACTGGGTTGATGCAAGGCTGACATAAATGCAATCACAAGTGTGATTCATCACTTTCAGAAGCCACTTTGCTGTGTTTTYCAAGAATCATGACACTCCCTCAGACAAATTTTACCAAGAAATCAATTACCTGCTATCTATTCCATGTATCAGAACTGCTTTCCAGGGATGTAAATGAGCATCACCTTGCTGAGGCCATGGCAAGCACCAAGCCCACCCACACAAGCWGCCTGTCTCCTACTGGGATGGATGGCAAAACATGAGCCTTGTCCAGCTGACAGACATTTCTGGAGGATAATTATGGAGACTGCAAGTATATCAGTCACTTTGACAGGTTAATGGTTTCCTTTTAATGAGATCCACTTGCACAGGGGTGGCTGCAAATGGTTGGTTTGTGTCTTTACCAGGACAGGTCCCCAGATGTTCCCCATTCTGTGCCAGAGAGCAGCCATGCACTACGGGGAAGCTCTTCAGGCAAAATAATGGCTGGGAACACCATCTGGGAAGTACAGCTTAGCCAAAGCACCTTGTTTGCAAAGAACTGCCTGGTTTGTGGTGGTGTCCAGCCTGACCCAAACCCACACAGAGCAGTTGGTGCTGCAGGGCTTGGGGACATGGCTGCAGCAGGCAAAGGAGGACATCCCTGTGGAAAGGGACACTTCTGCTGGGAATGGAGGTGGCTTTGAACAGGAGATTGGTTATTGCCTCTAACATACCATTTTCAGAGTTAAAAAAAAGCCCAAACATAAATGCTCTGTTGTTTTTGACCTCAGATATGAATACCCCATAGAATTACCTTGTTGTTACATGGAATGTATTTTTAACAACCACCTAGAACAGGAGGTCTGGTTTGTTTTATCAGGCTTTCAAGGTCACTGAGGAGKGAGTTTATGAGGATCTAACTGAAGCTGCAGGTGCCAATGTACATGAAATGATGGTATCTGTGATGTGACATGAGGCCTTTCCACACAGGAATATTTTTAACATTAGCTCCTTAGTTAAAAATCCCTTTTGCAGACCCACCTGRTTTTCCTATCCTTCATACCCATCAGCTGGATTTCACCAAAAAATTCAATTCACTTCCAAGAAAGTTGGCCAATAAAGCAGCTYTCACTTCAGACATTTCAGCTGTGTTACTGTGAGCAATCATCATCCCCATGGAATTTCTTTTTTGCTGTCTGCAATGAATGCTACTGAGTAAAAGAGAGCAGTGAGTTTATAATTGGTATTTGATCCCTTGTTTCTRGGAGTAGGATGCAAAGTTGGCTGCATTTCCAGAATGGATGCTGACTCAGTGAGTTTTCCCAGTGTCCTGTAACAATCCCATTGGCAAACMYCATTCCAACACAGGCACCACGAGTGCCTGGACATGTGGGAGTGCAAAACCTACAAGCTTCCAGCTTCTCTTTTTCAACCTAAATGAGGATAAGGAAGCCTGGCATGGAAAATCCCAGTTTTGCTGGGATTTAAGGCAAGAAAATCCCCTCTCATCCTCCTGCTTGCCTCCAGCAGTCTCAACAAGAAATTGAGCTAATTTGTTTAGTGTCAGCTGTCCTTGCTCAGAAAGAAAATATTCTTTCAAGGCATACAATTACTACACATGGCACTCATAAACAATGCCATGTTTAGCAATTTGTAGCATTGAACATTGAAGGGAATTTTCTCTGATGGAGTTTGACAATTTTGTCCAAAAAAAAAAATTTCTGTAAGCTGCAAATAATCTTTAATGGAAACAGATTTAAATACAAACTATAGTTCCTTCACACTGTGCTGGAAATCACAAGGGAAACATAATTCATTTGCAGCAGTTTTCAACAAGAAAACTTGGCAGCCTTTCAGCAAGTTTCATAATTGCTCTATTTTAAACTTCATCTTGAAAAAGCTCAAGATAGCTTTTAGTTTTATTGAAAGGTTAATTTCACACCTACAGAAGAATATCAGCTTTCCATTAGATCTAACAGAGTGTTAAATGCAAAAATTACAGTCCCTTCCCTATGAATGTGCAAAGTTTGTTGAATTTTTAACCCACCCTGAGTTTCCATTATTTCCTGGTGGAGCCAAGGCACAACAGGCATGGGGCTGCCTGGAGCAGAACAGAATCCAAATCCAGCCCTGGCTGGGAGCTGCAGGACATCACCAGTACAGCAATTTAAGTGCCAGATGTGCAGGATAGAGGACTGTGGTGGCCCACACCTGAAGAACACCCAGCACAGAAGGCARAAGGGGACATTTCCCTGGGAGAAGGCTTGAACAATACTTATTCTTCACAGATTAATGCCAAGGTGTCTCAAAGAGCACCACAGCATCTCTGGGCTCACCTTATTGCTGGGAAAGTACAACCAAGGGGTAGGKAAAGAGGAGATTTGCTCATTCCCCYTCCCATCCCAKCAGCTGTGTTTTCTGTTGGAGTGGAACATGCCTTTGGGAGCCAGCCTGCTGCCATGCTCCTCTCCCACTGGAGGGGTAAGATCAGGGCACAAACAATGAAATACTTTTGGTGGGCTGGGCACCATCCAATGCCACTGAGGTGCACCGAGCCCATCACTCATCCCAGTATTTCCCTGGAGCCAATCCTGAAGAGCCAAGAGGAGTCCCAAGAGGAAATTCTCAGCATCTAGGGCTAAATTCCTCGTTGTAATTACGTTGTGACACAACCTGAACTCCAGCCTCCCATGGCTTGAGAAAATCCCTGCGAATGCGACGCTTTTGTGGCTTTGTGTCTGGCAACCTGCACTTCTCCCTCTGCTCCTCAGATMCCATCTATTAAACACAGAGAGCACTTGTAGCAGTAGTTTCAGCTACCTCTGATGGATGCAGACACCTCCTGGCTCCCTGAACCATCACTGCTCCGTGCAACAAGTGCGTGTGTGAGCACAGAGCTGGAGGGGGCGGATACAGGCAGAGAGGGCAGAGTTTGTGCAGCAGTATGCACAAGGAATGCCATCAGGGAAAAAGGAATAGTTTTTGCCTCCAAGAAAACCATGATTCAGTTGCTTATGTGGGGGGGAGAAAGTCACACTGAATTTCATTTAGGTATTTTAAGTTCAGTCACACCAGAAATTACTCGTCAGGGGAAGAGGAAGAGGGAGGGGTTTAAGTTATCCCAATGAATCCTGGTACCATGACTCTGTGTAAGGAGTGTTTATCACTGCACAGTGCTCCCTGCTATTGCTAAGGGCTCCTGCCTGAAGAAAAAGGGGCAGAGGGACCGTTCTCAGGGCTCAGGGGACCTGCAGAGCTGCCACCTCCCCCCATGTGACTGAGGTGCAGCACTGACACACCCAGCTGGGATCAGTGTGGGCTGCTCCCTGCCTGATCCAATKMATCACTATTTGCAGACAAAGGATTRATGCAACASAAGRAACAGGTTTRCTGAGTGTGAGTTACAGCCCTGCCTGTGCTTCTCTGYAGCAGGGCAGGGGAGGCASAGCTCRGGCACCAGCATCAAAGCACCTTCTGCTCCAAAGCCCCTTCTCTGAGCCCAGCTGGTTCAGAAACAGCTCTTGGGTTTGTGGCAGTTTGGGGAAATTTTGTGGCAAGCCCAAATTCACAGCTCCAAAGAATTAACTGAGGGCATCCCATGCTCCAGGGGGCTGGCCTGAAAGCCAGCCAAATGTTCCTCAAATGCTGCTCCCTGCAACAGCAAAGCAAACCTCAGTGTGGCAGAGAAAGCCAGGCCTGCAGGCAGCTCACTCTGAATTCATCACCAGCCAGGGGATAGAGAAAGCAGCTTGGAGAAGGAGCTTTCAGCCAGGTGTGGAGGCTGGGAGCAGCCTGCTGTTCCCGAGCTGTGCCCTGGGAGAGCTGGGACCTTGCCTTTGTAAAGGCTGGTGTGGCTGGGAAGGGAGGCACAGCCCTGATAAGGAACTGCCAGGCAAGAGAGTGATAAAATAACTGGGTTTCTTTAGCTGCTTGCATTCTTTTTTTTTTAAAAAGGGCTATAATTTCTCTCCACAATTATGAGAATGAATAACTTCGATGTCTTGGGTTCTGTTGTCTAGAAACAGCAAGAAAAATGTAGCTTAAGGAAGGAGTCTTTTCAAAAGCAAGCCTTCCTTGTAACACTTGCAAGTTATCAGCATTGCCAGGATCCTGGCAGCAAGGTGAGCCACCCTGCAGGAGATGGATGGGCAATTGCTGAACAAAGGCTCCTGCAGYTTGGCTGAGTTAGTAGAAAGTTGGAAAAAAAACCACAAATGCTCAGTCAATACTGAGAGCACCTCTGAAAGTTCCAGGTGAGCACCATCCCTCATCCCAGAGGCAGATAACCTTTATATTCCTCTCTGGTATTCAGTCTCTAGCCTTTAGAATTGCTGATCTCCCAATCTTCCTTGTGTAAATCATCACACTTCCCCTTTTTATGATATTCTAATTAAGAAAACTGTGATAACAGTAACTAATTATGTCCATAACACATTTTGAAGTGCTCTCTCCGCCTGTCAACACTCAGAATGGGAGTCTAAACTTTGGCAAGGGTCCCAGAGCCAAAAAAGGGTCTCGAGCAAGATGCCACTAACCTCCTGTCATTAATCTCAGATAAAGAAGTTCCTMTGAACAACCAGACTCTGGGATCCTTGTTCAGCTTTTCTGCTMCASCTCAGTTACATYCTTCTAATCACTCACTCCAAAGCAYCCAGTCATGGTCATTTTACTGTCTGAGTTTCCTGAATAAATGGTAGCTGTGAGGAAGGACTGTGAATTAGGATGGACTACAAAGCAGTGTTTTATCTTTTGGGACATTCTACACTGTGCCAATCCGTTATAAAAACAAACTCCTGACAGAGCAGGGGGATTGAAGAGCTTCCCCAAACAGACACAGACACATCACAGTTTGTCACCTCAATGTTTCAGTTGCCACATCTGTGTCCCAGCTGGCAGAGCTGCTCAGTGCACCAGAGCCAGCACAGKCTGGGGGGGCCCTGCTGCTGTGGCCAGAAAGGAGAAGCTAARACAAGGATTTTCAAGGTTGAGGGAATACAATTTCACTTCAGGATCATGCCACAGCAAAGTTCTTGAGCCCATTTAACAGGCTGAGAAAACAAACACACACCTCTAAATTTCAGAAGCTCCAGCAATCAGCAGGGACTCTCACACCGGCTTTGCTGGGACTTTACCTGAGAGGTGGTGGCCAAAACACCTTGTAGGAGGCACCTGGAGGTGCTACCATCACCCACCAGCCTCCTCTAGCTGCAATTCCCCCAGCTCTTCATCCACCATTCAGCCTCCCCCTGACCAGTCCAAACTGGGACCTCTGCCCCTGCCTCCCAGTGCCTCCCTCCCCCAGCACAAAGCCCTGCAAACATCTCTGCCTCCACAAGGGATCTTTGTGTTTGAAATGACTGCAAACAGACTCCTGTGTGTCAAACAGGGGGTTCAAGTTCCCCTATAGCCCCTCTGGCTAAACGTGTTTGTACAATTTCCTCCCTTGGTTAAATTCCTGAGAAAATCATTTAACACACTGCATTTCACGTTGCTGAAAGAGATGTAAACTAAATGCCACAGCCCTGGGCTRTACCTGCAACATCAAAGGAAACCCATTTTGACAGATAAAGGGTGAAATCTGCAGGTATCTGGCTGTCTGGATGGTGGGGAGGGCCTCTCCAGGGAGCTTTAATATTTTGGCCATGTCAGGCCTCTGAATTGCAGCTTTTTGCAGGGAGTAAATTGATTATGCAGATTCCCGTGTTCTATAGGATCTGTGATGTGCACAGAAGGTGACACAAATTTATATCACAGTGCCAACAGCTTGTTTTATTTCAACACCTGACAGGTTACAACTGACATGGAGGAGAGCAGTGATGAGCAGCCACTTTGTGAGCCCTCCCTGTAAAAGGCAACTGCATCTGACAGTGGAGCTGGTGGGACAGAGCTCCAAAGCTCCCAGCTCATCTGCTGTGTTGGGGTCTKGAGCAGCTCCACACTGTGGGTCCAGAGAGTGGTTGGTGATTCATTCTCTCCTGTGCTCACTGCAATTAGGGATGAGTTATTGGTCATTTCTTTTTGGATAAACTTGTGTGTGCAGCACAGCAGAGCCCTACCTCCCATTTAGAGACCAAAGTGCATTTAAAGGACTAGGGCTGGATAATGATCCTATCAGCCATGCTAATGTCATTTGTGCCATCAGGGTTAAAACCCACACAGCTATTGCCAAGCCCATGGGTGCAATTCAGTGTCTGAGGAACAGCAAGTGTGAGCTCAAAGAGCAGCCCCTGGCTTGGTCAGGGCAGCCCAGGGAGGAGCTGCAGGTGCTCCCCATTGCAAAAATCATTGCATCATTCAGGTTGAAAAAACCTCCTAAGATGAAGTCCAACCATTAACTCAGCACYGCCAAGCCCACCACCAAAGCATGTCCCTGAGTGCCATGTCTGTTATTTGGAGTCCTCCAGGGATGGTGACTCCACCACTTCCTTGGGGAGCCTGTTCCCACACTCCAACCTTTTTGGTGAAGATGCATTTCCTAATATCCAACCTAARCCTCCCCTGGTATAACTTGAGGGCATTTCCTCTTGACCAGTCACTTTTCACCTGAGAGAAGAGTCTGASCCCATCTGGCTCCAACCTCCTTTCAGAGAGTTTTGGAGAGCAATAATGTTTCCCCTKAGCCTCCTTTTCTGCAGGCTGAACAAGGAGTAGTTATTTCCTGTTGATGCCACTTCCCACACACAATCATCTGTCAGGGGAGGTTTTGTGTTTCTTTTATTCTATTCCATGGCAAAGCAAAAATAAGAATGTTGCCAAGCCAGAACAGCAGGTTACACTCTGCTCAAGGAGTTTCCAGCAGCAGTGGTGCTGCTGGGCTTCCCCTGGGAAGATGGCAAATTTAGGGGCTAAACCCTGGCTGGGCTCACAGGGATGGTTTGGCACGGCCAGCACACTGCAAAGGTTGATTTATTTCTACACAACGCACTGGAGGGGTTTCACTCTCTGATCCCAGCAACAAGAACAGGAAATACTCTGTGGATCTTCTCTCTCTCTGGGTAATTTGGCAGTGGAATTCAAGTATCTCCTAAAATAGTGGTGGGGGGCTAGTGGCCTGACTGCAAAGAATGARGGAAAAATTAAAAGAARAAAAAAATCTARGCTTCAAAAGAAATCTACTTAATGATTAAAAGAAGCTAAAGAAAAAAAATTTTCTCCTGCTAAAAAAACCCAACTAGACAACAAAAAAAAAAAAGCTTCAGAACCTTTTCATTTCACAGACAGAAATTATTGTCTTACTTCAAGTGCTCTCTGCTTCTTCTGAAGAACTAGAATTTTGCAGAGTGAGACAACTCTGTGAATTCTCACTTAATAGAAAGGCAAAATGTTTGGGGATAATTAATTTCAGGGAGTTTTAACCATACAATGGGATGCAACACAGCATCTGCTCCTTTGGCAAACTATTCCCTCACATTTGTTTTGGTGTATCAACAGCTTTATTCATTATTAAGGATTATTCACATGCCAAGCAGAGATTGGCATTTCTGAGAGATGCTCACAAAATTGCCATGAGTTTTAGCACATGCCTCCTTATTCAGTTTACACCAGAAATATGGCACCCACCATCCTCTTGTCCTTAAAAATATTTCCCTCATTCATCAGCGCATGGTTTAGATCAAAACCAGAAGGCAGGAACAATTCCAGTCAATGATCTGTGAGCAGTCCCTTGTCTGAAGCAGACACATCCAGGAGTGATGAGCTGTTGATCACTTGGATTTAAAAAAAAAAAAAAAAAAAGAAAGGAAAACAAAAAACCGAAAAGGAACAACGCTTTGTAAATTAGCTGCTTACTGAGAAAGATCTAATTTGCAGCTCATCACCTGACTGTGCCAGCTCCACGCTGATTGCTGCTCCCACCTTGCTGGTGGATGGCATTTCTCCCCGGGGCTGGTGATGCTCCCTGCCCAGGGCCAGGGCACAGACTGAGGGTGTTTCCCCCAGCTCTGTGCACAGAGGGTCACAGAACGGGCAGAAATGTTATCAAACCATCGCTGAAACCAGACCTGTCCCTGCTCTGCAATGAAMTGTGCTTGAAATCTGGGTGCTTCCTGACACAGGTGTCCTTGGACTCTTCTGTCACACCCAGAGGAAAGTCCAGCTCCTCTCTACACAAACCTCTGCCTGCTGGTTCTTTGGGGGTGGGCTGGGACACAGAGGTTTTGCCCAGCCACCATCCCCACACCAGCCAAAAAAACAAAACAGAACCACTTTCCATAGGAAAACCTGGCCAAAAACACAGAGAGAAGGTGTAACTCTTCCCAAGATGAGAGTAACTCTTCCCAAGCAGCTGAGCTCCATAAAAGCCAGAACTGACTCAGAAAAGACGAGAGACCCTCCATGAGCAAAGCACAGGGCTGACCCCTTTCACACAAGGTCCCAGAAGGTGTTAATTGCCATAATCCTCTCCCAAGAATCCTTTTTAAGCTGCAATTTCACAGATCTTTTAAAACCATATCCTTGAATATTTTCATGCATATAAAGGTCTGCTTCACTCCCCTTGGAGGATGAGCCCAGTAACCAATAATCCCTGCATGTAAATGTATCTGCTGCCTGCAGCACTCCCCTTCCCATGGATGCTGTGCTAGCTCAGGCATCTGCTGAGTGGCCACAGCTCCAAGCTCAGCAAATTGAGCCAAGTTKCATCAGCTGTGCAATAATGTGCTCATCTGCCCAGGGCAGCAGCYCAGCAGCTGCTGTACAGCCAATTGAGATGTCTCTGCCTCTGGCAGAGGAAGAAAGAACCCCTACAAAGGCACTGTGTGTGAGTTACAGCCCAAGCACACAGTTATGTCAGGCCCTGAGTGAAATCACTGCAGGCAGGGGTAATCTCCTCCCCCTTCTCCCTCACATACATTGCCACATCCTCTCCCTCTGCTCACAGGATGCTCTGCTGGCATCCCTCAGCCCCAGGATGTACCTTTTGTTAGGTGTCACCGTTTAGCAGGCACAGCACACTCTCCCTTTCACTGGGTCAAGCACAAGAATTAACATCTATAAGCTTTCTCAGCCTTGGATACCTAGAGTTTCTTGCCATGATTATCCAGGGAACCAAAGCCTTCTCCCATTTGGATCACAGCCAGCTGCAGCAGGGTGTTTTTTAYATCAGACAGACTTAAAGTCTGCATTCCACCCTGAAGGCAAGAGCAGAGACTGGGGGCAGTGCAGGAAAGATGCACATGCTGTTAGGGCTGCAGGGGAAATCTCTGTGTTGATGACCACTTTCTGCTTTGCCTACCAGTTGTTTACAGAAAGGGGCATTTACTCTCCTTTTTGGAGAAGTGCTAGAATATTTACACATGTKCTTTATGTTACAAGCTGCTTTTGGCATTTTCTAGAAGACATCTTAAATGAGTTGCTTGAGGATACAATATTGCAAAGCCAAGGTTATTCATATTTATATCAGGAATCATTATCCTTCAGAGGAAAATGTGTTACAGAGTCAAGGGAAAAAGTAATATATAAGGTGGTGGTAGAATCTGTTGTGTATGAGACAGATTTCTGCAATGATTTGTCTGCAATGATTCAATTTAGCAAAATATGTTCTACTCGAGTGTTTAAATTAGAAACCTGCTCTGAGCTGAGGAACTTTGATTAGACAAAGAGAACAGCAATCACTTGGAGCTCTGCATGCAAGGGGCRAGCACCAGCTGAGAATCTCTAATTTGTAACTTGTTTATGCTCTGCAGAGCCCACACACCTTAATGGCTGAGATGTTCTGCTTCATGCCAAATGCCTAAACACTCCTCATGTGAGCAGACTGTCACTCACAGGTCATTTATCTTTCAAAAAAGCAACAGAGCAGTCTTGTCCTCTCTGCTGGGAGGTCTGTGGAGACACAGGCATTTCAAGGTGGCTCCATTTCAATATGCATCACCTGAGAACCTGCTGTGGACAAGTTCAACCAGGCAGAAGGATGTAAAGGTGTTTTCCCATATGCAAACTGTGATTGTTGTTTAATGCTTTGAGAGAACTAACACATCACAGTGACCATGTGAGAGCTGCTTCTAGAAACGCTGGAAGAACCCAATAACAGACTTCTGTTTGTATCACAGAATGGTTTGGGTTGGAAAGGATAATAAAGAGCATCTAGTTCCAACCCTCCAAYGCTTTCCACTAAATCACATTGCTCCAAGCCCCATCCAACCTGGCCTTAAACACTTTTGGGGGTGGGGCACCCACACCTCTGGGCAGCCTGTGCCAGCACCTCATCACCCTCACAGGTAAGAAATTCTTCCTAATATCCAATCTAAACCTGCTCTTTCTGTTTAAAGCCATTCCCCTTTGTCCTATCGCTACAAACCCTTTAAATAGGTTTTGCAAAGTTACATAGGGTGTGTGTGGAAAGCCTGGGCCAATGAGCTGCCTGCTCAAATACTCCCCTTTGCACACTTTAATTTGGCCTTTTGAACACAGTAACAGGAGCGTGGAGTTTCTGATTTGTCTTCAAATCTAGGTCTGTCTCTGGGGTAGAATTGCAGATGTTAGAGCTGAGAGGTTCTTTCCTCAGGCTCCAGCATGGGGCACTCAAATCTGCCTGGAGCAGAGCCCTTGGGCAGCCAGTGCAGGAGAATGGCAGCCTGCAGTGGGCTCCAGGATGGGGTTCACCCTCCAGAGCTTTAAAAGAAACCCTCTGGAAGGGAGGTTTGAGTGTCACCATTCAGCTCTGCCCAGTGCACTCAGGAGCAGAGTCCCAGCATCCTGCACTTCTTCCTCAAAGATAACTGCCCACAGTCTTATCTGGGAGGGAGAGGAGAAATGGAAAGCTACAAACACCTTCCTGCGAGGCTGCACAGATACTGCTGTTATTTTTATGGCAGTTTTTAGTGGCATCAGCACAGCCCATGCTCAGCAGCAGTTGGAATCAGTCGTGTCTGGGATCAGCAGACAGATCTTGGCCTGCTGTCTTTGCTGGTACATTAGCACTTCTCACATTAATTCATCAAATTAAGAGCCCTGCAGTAAAGCAAAGGAAACTTGTTGGGAAAAAAAAAAGCTTGTTAAATATTTCCCACAATTTTGTTTTGGATACTTCAGCCAAGAGCATCCCTACCCTGTGGTGCTGCAGTCACTCAAAAGGCTCTGGGACAAGTCTGTGTGTGGGGGGAGTCATGGAATAGTTTATGTTGGAAGAGTCCTCTGCCCTCATTTAATCCAATTTCTAACCCAGCACTGCCATGTCCACCATAAAACCATGTCCCCAAGTGAATATAATAAACATCTACATATTTTTTGAACAGTCAGGAGTGGAAACTCCACCACTGCCCTGGGCAGCTTGTTCCAACACCTGACCATCCTTCCAGTGAGGAAACACTTCCTAATATCCAGTCTAAACCTCCCCTGGAGCAACTTCAGGCTGTTTCTTGTCCTGTCACTCGTTTTCTGGGAGAAGAGACTGACCCTCACCTGACCACAGCCTCCTCTCAGGGAGTTGTAAAGACCCAGCAGGTCCTCCCTGAGCCTCCAGGCTGAGCTGCCCCAGCTTCTCCTCATCAAATCTGTGCTGCAGACCCTTCCCCAGCTCCACTCCCTTCTCTGCATACACTCCAGCCCTTCAATGACCTTCTTGTGGTGAGGAGCCCAAAGCTGAACACAGGATTTGGGGTGTGCACAGTCCCTGCCCTGCTCCCCATGAACACTGTGAAGGCTCCCCATGCCCAGTGATCACAAATCCCTCCTGGAAACCACACAGGGCACCTCCAGGACATCTGTTCCTGCAAAGATGAACCCTTTGCATCTTTGAACTCGCATTTCCAGACAGGCTCCTCACAGTCCCAGCCTCCCCTTCATCCCCAGGGAGCCACTGGCTGATGAATAATTGAAGCACATGATTTTGGAGCAGTGTCTCAGAGCTGACACCACACTGCAGCTGGGGGAGGTGTGGGGTGTGTCTGGAGAAGGAGCTGATGACTTTTCCACGGTAATTACCTTCAGTTAGAGCACAGCAGTGTGTCACAGGCAAAATGGCAAAGCAGCAAGGCTCTGCTAGCAGCATGGCCCCCCTCCCTCTAAGCTAATGGGCTAGATTACAGTGGAGGAGCTTCTGAGGAGAAAAAAAAAAAAAGAAGAAGGGATATTAAAAAAAAAAAAACAGTTGTGTGTGCCAGGAAAGTCCCAAACCCTCATGAAATATTTGGCACCTTTTGGGTTCTAACAGGCAGGAAAGGAGAGAATAGAAATATCAAGTTATGAATAAGACTGGCTTTCTACTCTTTACACTCACTGGCAGTAAAGTAGTACTGAGCTCACAGATATTTAAAAAAGGAAAAAAAACCCCTATTTTTCAAGGCTCTTTCACCACAGATCCCTGTCACAGCTGCCTGTGGTGGGTGACAACCACAGCATCAATACCAGAGACAAGAGAAATGACAATTGTGAGATGAGGCTTAAGAGAGAGCCTGCTAAAGGTTAGGAGAGCAGTACCTGCAAGCTGAGGAAAAGCTCTGTCAGAAACAGCAGCAGCAGGGAGGGAGCAGGATGCTCCTGGCAGAGGAAGGCACTGTCACACCAGCAGTGATTGCCTACTCCCTTCAGCAGCATTTTAATGCCAAAGGGCTTCTAACAAAGCCCCTCTCCAAGGGCCTTAATGCTGCTAGGATGTCACAGGATGAGAAAGAGGATCCTTTAATGCATTAATAAATAGAGGGATAAAAAACCCAAACCCCACAAGACAAGGAATAAACCCCAGTTTTTCAACACAAAAGGAATGTATCCAGAGATTTGTACTGTTCACTGCAGTCATAAGTGGCCCAGAAAGTAATTTACCAACAAAATGAAGTTTTTGGGTGAGATAAGTCAGAACAGTGAAAACTGGAAGAGATTTTATATGTGTATATGCACATAGAGATATTTTATATGTAGTATGTGTATGTTAGGAGTGATGTATTGTACATATTACACATACAGTTTGTGTGTAGATAAGTCTATATATATATATAT
>CADDXX010001065.1:111560-123051 GCA_902810485.1 Alauda arvensis | reverse complement strand
TCCAAAGCCCTGCAGAGACAGGGAAAACGCCCTGGTGATGCTCAGAAACCAACCCTGGAATGCTGAGGAGCATCATTAAACCCTGAGTGCAGAACACTTTTATTCCAGAAATAATTCCCTGAAATTATTTATCCCAGAAATAATAACACCCAGGATCTTGGAAGAGCTGAATCCCTGGGAATTCCTCACTGCCAGGCATCTCCACAGCCCTGCAGAGACAGGGAAAACATCCTGGTGATGCACAGAAACCAACCCTGGAATGCTGAGGAGCATCATTCTCTTTAATCCCAGAAATAATTCCCTGGAATTGCCCCCAGGATCCCCAATTCTCACGTCACACACAGAATCCCATCCCATTTCATTCCCTGCTTTCTGGTTGTTGTTTTTTTTTGGACTGTAAAAAAACCTGCTGATCACACGGAGCCTTCTTCACGATGAGGATTTTGTAGTGGATGTGGTAAAAGGAAAAAACGGGAGTCAAAACAAAAAAACCCAGGAGGAAAAACGTGTCTCTCCTGTGCTCACTTGGAGTTTTGGCTGCTTCGGTGGTGAGAGACARGGGGAGGAGAAGGGGGGAAGACTCAGAAAGGAAAAGCTGTGCCGAGTTAAATTTCATTGCTAGCCGGTTTTTCAAACACAAAGGAAGAAATGGATCGGCAGGTGAGAACTGCAACAAAAAATGAGAAGCACAGAGGAGAGAAAAATGGGGGRAAAGGGGAAAAAAACAGAGGTGGAAGAGGCTGGAGAAATGGATTTGAGTTGGTTACACCCGGCACACAGAGGATGTGCTTAAAACATCATTTTATGAGGTGCAAAGTTTAACAGTTTAAAGTTTAAAGTTGCCAAGGCTTGGAGGCCTCACCTCAGGGGTGGGCAGGGGAAGGAAATGCGTTTTTAGTGGCCCCAAATGACACAAATGTGCTTTAATTGCCACCTCGTGCTGCTGAGGGTGGGATCTCTCAGGGAAAAATCAAAGCTCTTGGGTTCCTTCTGCTGGACTCCACTGAAAGCTCAAGTGGCCTCTTCAGCACCCAAAGAAGCTTTGAGGATTTTATTGAAATCAGCTCCGAAATTCCCACATTTCCCTTGGGCTGGGCTCATTCCCTCCCAAAYGCCAGGAGTGGGAAGGATTTTGGAAATCCTCACCTAAACAAAGGATTGATCTGGTCTTTTATTTTTTCTCCAAGTTGGAAAAATCCCTTCCCCACCTTTCTCCCTCCCTGAGCTTTTTCTTTTTTCCCTCCTCATTTCCCTCCTCAGGTGTGGCTCTAAAAACGCAGGGATTTGGTTCAGAATCCTCACTCGTGGCAGAAATTCCAGCTCGCAGGGGGAGAGCAGACACTGTGCTAACATCGACAGCCTTCATTTACATAAAAGAATACTAATTATGTTGTATCATCAACATCTGTGATTCTGCTCACTGCCATATGCGACAGTGTGGGGGATTTAACCCTTCAGCCTCCCCTGCACGCCACCTTCCTACCTTGGAACAAAAA
The DNA here is from genome assembly GCA_902810485.1 of Alauda arvensis. Taxonomy (NCBI): domain Eukaryota; kingdom Metazoa; phylum Chordata; class Aves; order Passeriformes; family Alaudidae; genus Alauda; species Alauda arvensis. The sequence goes on along the minus strand of CADDXX010001065.1, from coordinate 121,555 downwards.
AAAAGGCTGGAAAATAACGTTTTTTTAGGGATTCATCCAATGCTGGGGCTCTGGGAAGTGTCAGCAGGTGAAATTTTTAAAAAAAACACCCCAATTTTCTCCTCAATTTCTCCTCGATTCCCAAGGAAAAGCTCAGCAGAGCTGCCAGGAAATCGCTCCCAGGGAATTCCAAACAAAACCAGATTAGGGGATGGTGTGTGACAATGCAGGAGAGGATTCTGCAGCCTTTTGTCAACTGCTTTGGCTTTTCCCTGAGCTGGGCCAGGAGATTTCCAGCGAGGAGAGCCCCAACACCTCAGGGAGCTGACAAAAGCAGCTTTGTTATGTCCAAATCCAGGAATTCTCAGCACAAAAGCACCTTTGCTGCCTTTGCCATCCCCCACCTGGCTTCTCTTGAGGTATCCACAGGTAATTCCAAAATCCAAGCCAGAATTCCACCTGCATCTGAAAGCCAGCCAGAAATTGTGTTTATTTAACCCAAGGAGAGGTTTTTTTCCTCGAAAGTGAAGCTTCTCCACCCAGAGCTGCTCTTCACATTCAGGATTTCTCTTGCTGACTCATGTTTTTGACTCTTTCCATGAAAAAAAAAAAAAAAAAAGGGATTGGAATCAAGTCCCACATGTTGCAAAGGCAGCTGGAGCAGCTGCAGGTCCAGCCCTGCACCAGGGAGTGAAATAAATCCCTGGAAAAGCTGGCACGGGGCTGAGGAGAGAAGTTCTCCTCACTTTTGCCAATGTACAAAAGGACTTTGCCACGATCTGAGAGCTGCAGCTCCCGGGGGGAATTGCAGGGCTGGGATTAAAGGAGAGCAGGRTTTGTGAGTCAGGAGCTGGAAAAATGAACCCGGCACAGATCACAGGGCTGGGGCTGCCCCACACACCCCAAATTGCTGCCCTGGCTGGGACAAGCCATGAGCAACACCCGGATTTCAGGATGGGGAATGAACACCTTGGAGTGGAAAAGCTCTGGGAAGGAACACTCAGAGCTCTGCTCTCTGGAATTGGCAGGTTTAACTCGTGGGTTTGAGTTTTGTTTTAATTCTAGTTAATAAAAGCTGATTCTTTAAGGAATCTCTATAAAATCTTCCTTTTCTCACCYAYTTYRATCTTTTCCAGAGAAGGGCTGGGGAGGGAAAAGGGAGAGAAGGGAGAAGAGGGAGGAGAAAGAGGGAGAAGGGAAAAAAGGGAGAAGGGGAAAGGGGGAAACAGGGAAAGAGGGGGAGACAGGGAAAAGAGGGAGGAGAAAGAGGGAGAAGGGAAAAAAGGGAGAAGGGGAAAGGGGGAAACAGGGAAAGAGGGGGAGACAGGGAGAAGAGGGAGGAGAAAGAGGGAGAAGGGAAAAAGAGGGAGAAGGGAAAATAGAGAAGGGAAAAAAGGGAGAAGCTAGAAACAGGAAGAAGGGAAAAAAGGGAGAAGAGAGAAACAGGAAGAAGGGATAAGAGGGAGAAAGGGAAAGAGGGAAAAGGGAAAAAGAGGGAGAAGGGAAAAAGAGGGAGAAATTGGCTGGGAGGGGAATTTAGGGCTCCAGCAAGAGCTGGAACTGCAGCTCCACACAAAGGGCTGCACATGTGTCTTCCATTGACATTCCTTCCCCACGGAGATCCCTGGGAATGGAGCAGGGTTTGGAAACAGTCATGGGAAAGGCAAAGAGGAGGTGGAATCCTGCACTCCACAAAGGGCTGAGYTGTTGCTGTGTGCTTGCAGTGCCCACCTGAGCTGCAGGTTTGTCAAATTTMAATCRTTTTCAAGGTGAGRTYTGGTTATTCTTATTGAGCCCAGCTCAGTTTCTCATTGCAGAGATGAATTAAAATGATTAAACCCTCAAGTAGCTGGATTTTTAATTCTCACCTCTTTCCTCAGCTTTAAAACTCCATTTCCAGGTGAAATGTTGTCTAATAATTCCTCAGAGTTACTGAAAATAAAYCAGATCCACATCCTACAGACCCCTGGAAATGTGGGAATTCCTATTTAATGTTAAAATGCATTGTTAAAATGATATTTATGTCCTTCAAAGCTTTCCAAAGTTAATTTCTCTGTTTATTCCAGCCCATAAAATCCCTTCTCCCGGTTCTCTCCAGCCAGGTTTGATTTTTGGGATGGCTTTTGGAAGGGTCAGGAAACTGGGAAAAGGAGCTGAACACAGAGCTGGGCATGGGAACAATTCCTGAGCAACTCCAGTGCTCCTGGAGCAGCCCAAAGGGAAGGAATTCCCAGGGATTCCCTGCTGGAATTCCCAGCGATTCTCTGCTGGAACTCACTGAAATTCCCTGCTGGAATTCCCAACAATTCCCTGCTGGAATACTCAGCAATTCCCTGCTGGAATTCCAACAATTCCCTGCTGGAACTCACAGCCATTCCCTGCTGGAATTCACAGAAATTCCTGCTGGAATTCCAATGATTACCTGCTGGAATCCACAGCGATTCCCTGCTGGAATCCACAGAAATTCCCTGCTGGAATTCCCAGAAATTCCTGCTGGAATTCCAACGATTACCTGCTGGAATCCACAGCCATTCCCTGCTGGAATTCCAACAATTCCCTGCTGGAACTCACAGCAATTCCCTGCTTGAATTCTCAGCCATTCCCTGCTGGAATCCACAGCGATTCCCTGTTCCAATCCACAGCCATTCCCTGCTGGAATTCCCAGCAATTCCCTGCTGGAATTCCAACTATTCCCTGCTGGAATCCACAGCGATTCCCTGCTGGAATCCACAGCGATTCCCTGCTGGAATTCCCAGCCATTCCCTGCTGGAATCCATTCACTTGCCAATCAATTATTCGGGGGTTTTAACCCCCAGCGAGTGAGGCAGAACAGCAGAACATTTGCTGGGGGTTTTTTAACAGCAGAACCTTTTCTCTGGCTTTTCCAGCAGCAGCAGCAGATTTGCTGTGGGTTTACAAACGCTGCGAATCGCTAAAAACGACTCAATCACAGCCATTCATCCCATTCATCCCAGGATTTTGGTGGCAGATTCGCCTGCCCAGCACACCCCCAAGGGCTGCTCCATGGGATTTTTCTCCAGGATCCATGAGGAACTCCCACATCCCCCGATGCAGAGCGCTGCTGYGTGCCCCAGCTCTGCCAACACAACATCTCTGAGCCCTGAGGCTCCACCAAGGGCTTCTGTGTTTTCTTGCCAACAAAGAATTAAGGGATTTACACATCCTCTTCCCCCTGCTCAGCTGCTGGGGAAAGCCAGCCCCTCCAGCACTCCCTGCTCTCCCTGATGTCCAAACAGCTGAAGTGGCAGGAATCACACTCAAATTTGGGGTTTTTTCAGCCCCAGCCTCACTCAAAGCTTGCACCTCGATTTTATGGCACAAAAGGAAGAGCTGCACTTGCTCCAATCTGATGGAATCACTCCTGATTYGATCAGCAATCCTGCTCTGCCCGAAATCCTTTTTATTTTGGGTTTTTTCCCCCTGAACTGCAGGGTGTGAGTGGTGCCTCTGTGCTGGGGCGAGGTGGAAGGCAGGACCCCGATGTGGGAACTCTCAGGTTGTTAATCTTCCTTAAGAGCTGCAGCTCAAGCCAGGCCCTGCTCTGCAGCATCTGGTATTTTAATAAATGATCCTCCTAAGAGGTTAAAGTTCAGCCCTTCAATTTGTCCCGAGATGAAACAACAACAACAGGGCAAGGAGGGTGAAGAGGGAGAGGTGAATTTGGGTTTGATGCCACAAAAAGCTGCTCCTAAACCCTTCCAATTTGAGGATAAACAGGATTTTTCTTTCCTTTTATTTTTAATTTTTTTATTTTTATTACCCAAACCAGCAAATCCAACCATCCTGGGAAGTGCAGGACAAATTCCAAAGGAGATTTTTTTTTCCCCTCTCTCCATCATGAATATTTTATCTCCTCCAAACCAACCCTGGTGAGGAGGATGCTCAGCCCTGCTCTGATTCAGGTGAATTAACTATTCTTAGTTAAATAGATTTGCTTCTAGTCTTAGTCTGATGACAGATGAACTCCTGACTGGTGGGATTATGGATTTACCTCTGGAACTAAATCACTTTGGAATCTGAGTTAGGGCTGTTGGTTCTTTCCAGCTCAGCTCAACAGCTTTTAGTGGCTCCTTTGTGTTTTTTGAAAGAATGATTAAACATCATTAAATCCAAGCTCAGGGCTCTTTCTCACAACTCCAGGGAATAAACAGCTGATTTCAGGCTTTTTTTTTAAGAATAGCAGAGTGGTACATGGATTTTTTTCCAGCATAATTAATGCCATTCTAAATCCAGAATGTTTGTCCTTAAAATTAAAACATTTTTTTTTGTGCTTGTGTGGTTTTAAAGGATGGATTTGCCTTTTCCAGGGAGTAAGGGATGGGAACCATGAACACCATGGAGGGGATGGATTTGTGTTTCTCAGGGAATGAGAGATGGGAGCCGTGGAGRAGATGGATTTGAATTTCCCAGGGAATGAGGGATGGGARCCATGAACACCATGGAGGGGATGGATCTGAATTTCCCAGGGAATGAGGGATGGAAGCCATGGAGAAGATRGATTTGCCTTTTCCAGGGAATGAGGGATGGGAGCTGTGGAGGGGATGGATTTGAATTTCCCWGGGAATRAGGGATGGGAGCCACAAACACCGTGAAGGGGATGGATTTGTGTTTCTCAGGGAATGGGGGACAGGAGCTGGGCTCACCATGGAGGGGATGGATCTGAATTTCTCAGGGAATAAGGGATGGAAGCCATGGAGGGGATGGATTTGTTTCCCAGGGAATGAGGGATGGATTTGCCTTTCCCAGGGAATGAGGGATGGGAGTGTGCTCACTGCGCCCTAATCCAGCTCAGCTGATCCCCTACAGAACATCTCAATAACTCCTGGCTTGATCTTCCATGGTTTGCCCCAGAAGGGCAAAAATCCACTGAAGATTTGCTTTGGAAAACAAAACAACCAAACCCATCCCTGGCTGCAGACAGAGAGGGGGAAAAATAGGTTTGGTGGTTTTTTTTCCAGTGCACACAGTGAGGTTGAAAGTTTTTATGGTCTCCACCACCCCCCCAAACAATAAATTCCTTTAAAATCCAAGTTATTTATCCACTCCAGCCTTCTGGGGGGATTCCCCTGGCGAGGATGTGCTTTTCCCTTTGGCATCTCAGCCAGCAGAGTCCCCAGAAGAGCTGCAAAAMCCCCTCCTTCGTCAGAACCTTGCTTTAAATAGTCCATTTGTTACGACTGACACCTTTCAGAGCAACTTGGAGCTGTCACATSCCCGGGTTCCAGCTCTCTGTCTCCATTTGGGAAGGCAGCTGAATTACAGAGCCAAGCAGAGACACCGGGAAAGTGCAAGGAAAGCTCCCGGCTCTCAGCTCTTTTTCACTTCCTCAGCAGAGCCAGACTTCTCGGGGAATTACAGCATCATTAGCTCATTAAAGGAGCTCACCTAGCGAGCTCTCTTTCAAAAAAAAAATCTCAAGGTGTGTCACAACAATTTGCCGTTTGCTGAGGGATTTCAGCTGATTTGTCACCGACTGGAGGTGGGAAAGCTCCTCATTATCATCTTGCAAGCTAAGAGCTCATTAACAACAATTAGGAAAAAAAAATATGAACTTGGCAGCTTTGTGTTGTTTTCTGTCCATTACAGAAATCTGTTGCAAAAAGGGATTTTTTTTCCCCCTTTCACACCCAGCAGAGCAGTGGGGTTTTAATCTGTATTTTGCTTGGTGCACCAGGATATCAATGACAGCAAATAAACACATAATCAGCTTTAGTTCACCTGAAATTCCATCCCCGAGGATGGCAAAGGGCAGAATCTCACCTCCTGCTCTGCCTTTGAGTTCTGGTTTGTTTTCATGGGGTGTTGTGGCTGCTCTGTGCTGCAATTCCCTGGCTCCTGGAGCTGCAATTCCCTGGCTCCTGAGCCACAAAAGCCTCACCTGGTCCATCTTGGAGCTAAAATCCCCTAAAACCTGGAAGTGAAGAGCGTTTGTGGGCACACAGGGCAACATCAAGCAACAACCTCAGCTCTGAATGGGRTTTTTAAACGATTTCTCCTCAGCAATTTGGATTTGCTCAGCACCCTTAGGAGCAAAGACTCATTAAGGGTTTCACACTAATGAGGATCCTCTTTCACTGCAGTTCAAGGGGGGCTTTTTTTCCCCAGACAAGAGCCTGGGGTGAAGGGTTTGGGGAAAGGTGAAGGGGTTTGGGAAAGGTGAAGGATTTGTGAGATAAAAACACCTCCCAAGGTTTCATTCCCCAAAGGGGGGAAAAAAAAACCAAAACAAAATAAAAAACCCAGCAACAAACCCAACCCTTGATGAAATATTCAAGCTGAAAACCACAAAGGTTGTTCAACAAAGTGAGAAAACTTCTCATTCTCACCGGAGAGGATTCCTGCAGGAAAGGAAGGACTGGAGGAGGGGGAATTTTGGGAGCAGCCCCATCTTCCCATTCCTCCTGCCCTCAACCACTGCTCCCCAGTTCCAGGCAGAGCTGTCAGACAACTCGTTCATTATTTCTCTGCTGATTTATAACAATTTTAAACCAAACCCCTGAGTTTTGTTTTGCCTCAGAGCTGGGGTCAATGGCACAAAACCTTTCACACTTCCCCAAAGCTAAAAACACTCAGCAAGGAGTCCACGCTCACACACCAGCAGCTGAATTTTGCAATTTTTTTTTAGATTTTCCACTTGTTAACTGTCCTAAATCAATCCATTAACATCTTCTGAGGGCTGAGAAAACACTAAATTTCACTTTATGAGTCCCAGCAGAAGCCCTGTGACATTTCAGTATAAAAACTGAGCGAAGGGAAGAAAAAAAGGCCAAGAAAAGCAGGATCTAAAAGACATTTTCAGTCCTTTATCCTGAATAAAGCCACTTCTGGTGCTGAGAAAGTGCTTCTTGTCACGTGTTGGGAGGTGCTGAGACAACACAGGGCTGCTTAAAAAATAATAATTAACAAGTGAGTGTGTTTTAGCACGGAGGGAAAACAACCTGCAGCGTGTGATGTGGGCAGAGCTGCAGCAGCCACAAGGAATCCTCTGAAAATAAAAAAGCACCCAGAACATGAATGTGCCTTTTTCTGTCCCCACTGAGCCATTGTCAGCAGGGAAATGTTCCCCCCCAGCCTCAGAACACGAGGCTGAGCCCRAATTTCTGCATCCTCACAAGCCCTCGGACCACACGGAGCCGGAATCTCGGCAGGAATTGCAGCAAGAGATTCCTTCCTAACAATCCTTGGACACACAACAGCCAAACAAATCCCCACTTTGGGCTTCCTGCCTCTTCCCTAGCCCCTAACCCGTTGCATGTGTGACTATTGTCCAAGCCCTGCTCCTGAACAAGCAGAATTCAGTCGTAACAAACCCAAACTTGCACAAAACTCGGAATTCTTCCACGCTGGAAAGAAAAAAAAAATAAAAAAATCTGCCAACTTCCAAACACCCTTTTTCCACTTGGAGCCAGCTCGTATTCATTGGGAGAATGATCAGGGGAGGAATAAATGCACATTTATGGTTTGCTGAAAGCTCAGAGGCATCAAATGCTGCTCACATTTGGCACATCACCCCCAGAGATCTGCACCCAGCCCGCTCTCAAGGCAATTAAAAACACCAAATAAAACCCCAAACGCTTTTGTTGCCTTCTCCTTTTTGGGATTTTTAAACATCACCCAAGCTCTCTGACCCTCGTTTACCCAAGCACAGCAGCCCCCCAAGGCAGGGCAGCCAAATTTCAGTGACAATTCCACACGGGGTCAGCCCCCAACACTTCACAGCAACCCTCATTTAATCCCAGTTTAATCCACACTGCTCGCATCCACACTGAGTTTTTAATTCACAATTCCACTGCTTTATCCCCTCTCATCCTCCAGCTCTTTCCCCCATCCTCATTCCCACATCCCAGCCACRTCTCCTCAGCTCCTGCAGCAGCTCAGCTCTCAGCTCCCTTCCCCAACACCTGATTTTTTGCTTTTAGCCMCCCCTAAATCATCCCTTTTTATCTGCTGCTTTCTGCCTTTCTTCCTCCCAAGAACGACTGACAGCTCCAGGAAAAACTCCCGCTGATCTCCATCCCTTTTCCCTGCAATCCCCACCTCTTTTCCCCGGGCTCCAGGAGCATCTTCCCCGAGGCAGCCGAGTGGGGAAGGACCCAATTTTGCATCCTTTCACACCAGACGAGCCCAGCGACTGCGGGCATCTCTCCCTGACTCAAAACTACAGCGAAGAACTCCGCCAAGTGAACTTCCCACTGCTCCCAGCCTCGCTATTTCGGGATAACGGGATGCTCTCCCCACGCCTGTTCGACCTGGGGCTGCTGTGACACCGGGATCGGGGCTCGTTCTCCACGTAAAGCGATTATCGGGCGCTTTTTCCCTAAAATCAGCGCTGCATTCCCCTTTGGAGGGGCTCGGATCCCCCCGAGCCGCGATCCCAGCGGCTCCGGGAGCCCTTGTGGCAGGGGGAGACCCCTTTGGAGGCTTTAAAAGAAGGATTTTGGAGCAGTTTTGCCGCCTGGAGCTGAGCCCGAGCCCTCCCCGGATCAAGCTGAGCTCTTTCCCCCTCTTGGGGACACAAACGCACGGGTTTTTTGGGGTTGTTTTTTTTTTTTTTTCTAAACAAACACAAACCCCGATTTCCCCTCGGTTTCGAGCCCTCTGCTCGCTCAGTTTAAGGGGAGTTTTTTAAAGGATTTTTTTCCCCTCCCTCCCAGCAAAGCCACGACCCCCAGCAACCCCTCACGGTGAGGGGAGCGTGAGGGGAGAGCGGGTCCCGGCAAGGGGAGGCGTGAGGCGGTGGAAAGGAGGGGATTTGGGGGGGTTTTAGGAAAGAGATCTTGGGGAAAATAAAGCGGGGGGATCTGAGGAGGTGGGAGCCGATCCCGAGGATGAACGGGGGGCGATTGTGCAAAGCCGAGGATGTTCCCTCAACAAAGGGAAAGTTGCGGAGCCGTCGAGCCCGGCGCGGGGGTCCCGGCCGCACACAAAGGCGGCGACCCCCGTGATGGATGAGGGGGGATAACGGGGATAACGGGGATGGATAACGGGGATAACGGGGATAATAACGGGGATAACGCCTCAGCCCCACAACCGCACCGCGGAAGGGGGGATCCTTTGGAAGGGGGGCGCACCACAGCCCCCTCCTCTCGCCCTGCTCAGCCCCCGCATCCCCCCAGCCCCTGTGTCCCTCCCTGTCCTCAGGAGGGGTCGCGTCCCGTGTGTCCCCCCCCCCTCCCCCCCCGTCCCCTTTATTTACCGCCATCACCAGCACGCGCGAGCTGTCACCCAGCGCGAGACGCCCCGGCCGGACACGCCCCCTCCCCGCCCATTGGCCGCCGCGCCCCGCCCCGCCTTCCCATTGGACGGAGGGCGCATCGCTCAAACCCAACGCCCGCCTCGCTCTCCGCCGCTTACGCCGATTGCGTAGSGCAGCGCAGGGGCTCGGCCCGCGGGCGCTTACGCCGTTTGCGTAGCGTACGCCGCGCTTGGGCAGAGCGGCGGCGGCGCGTACGGAGTGTGCGCGGCCGGCAGGCGGCGCTGTTCAATGGGCGCCGGASGGGGGCGGGCCGGCGCCGGTTCGAGTCCCGCCCCGGCCCGTGACGTACCGGGCTTTGTGAATCGCGGGGGCCCAAGTTCGGTGGAGGCTCGGCGGGGTAAATAAGGGTGTCTCGGAGACAAAAGAGGCTCTTAAAGGGGCGGCGCGGGGCGCCCCGAGGGGGTGGCGTGGGGCGGGAGGTGCCCCGCGGGGGAGCCTGAGGGGATGGGGGTGCTGAGGGGATGGCGGGGGGAGCGCCCCGTGAGGGGTCCCTGAGGTGATGGGGGGCACAAGGCTGTGAGGGCTCTGAGGCGATGGACACCTTGAGACGGAGATCCTGAGGCGATGAGGGGGCACAAGGCTGTGAGGGCTCTGAGGTGATGGATACCTTGGGACGGAGATCCTGAGGCGATGAGGGGACACCCCAGGGCGGCCCTGAGGTGAAGGGGGCAGCCAAGGGAACTTGTGAGGTGATGAAAACCCTGAGGTGATGAGGGGACACCCCAAAGGGTCCCTGAGG
>CADDXX010001065.1:97307-110495 GCA_902810485.1 Alauda arvensis | reverse complement strand
CCTCACTCTTTGTGAGAGTAAAAAAAAAATTCCACAGCACAAGAACAAGAATAAAAGCCCCCAAAAATCCCCTGGGGTGGCAGTAGGACTTGGGACTGGCTCTGCCACTGAAGCATTTGTGACCCTGGTAACATCACCTGTATAAATAAATAAATTATAAACTGTGCAAAATCCCTGCTCCCTCTTGGGCAGCCTTCATTTAGGGAACGAAACAACGCTGACAAAGATTTTGAGAGGTGCAGAAGCAGAAAAAGCAGGATCCACGACGGAGCAGGACCTCAGTGTGGCCACCTCYACCTCTGAGAACACCACCAACCTCCCAAACYGSGATGTGACAGGCAAAATGAGCATTTTTTTTCCAAGGAAAAAGAATCATTTTGGCCGTGGAGGGAGTGAAAAGCCACAGAGCCACTTGGTGGAGCTGATTCCCCTCATTCCCAGAGTGCAGCAACAGGCTTTGCAGGGACACCAAGGACTAAATCCTCCTCATCCTCACACCCTCAAACCCACTGAGCTCAGGGGGGGTTCATGAAAGGCAGGACGTGGCTCCAGGGGTGCCTTTTTGGGAAGCCCAGGAAGAGCAGAACGCATYCAGAAACCCCCAGGAATCCCCAGGGAGTGCAGCACACACTGCCCTGGTTTGAAGCAGAGTTCTGACATCTCCAGTTACAGAGCAGCCTYGGGAATTAACACAGCATTACCAACATTCACCGTGACTAATCTGCTCATTAAGAGGGTTGGTTTTTTTTTAAACTTAAGGCTTGTAATGGGAAACAGGACAGGGATAAGCATCCCTGCAAATCCTGGGTTGTTTCCCTGAGTTTTCCCAGTTTAACCACAAATCAGCATTTTTTTCCCTTTTTGCTTTAAAAAAAAAAAAAAAAGAAAACTATTTAAGATAAATTACTTCTGTTTTCTTTGCTCTTCAGACTTGTATGGGCAAGGAAGCAACAATATTTTTTCTGGAATCCTGGTGCCTCCCCAAGAATATGAAGGGAAAAAAATATATTGAAGTGATATCATGATGTCTTACAATGGATTTTTGGCTCTTATTGCCCAAATCCTTCCTTGTCCCATTGAATCTGAAGCCAGCAGGATTCCTCAAATGGTGTGCAGGGACAGGATATTTATTACCTACCTTAAAAACAATGGGATAAAGCAGCTGGGATTCTCTCAGTGCCTGACAAAGCTCCTGCCAGGCTTATTTATTTTAGTTTTTAATTTATCCAGAGCCTCAGAGCCTCCATTTTGACATTCCCATCAGCTACAGAGGATGAAAGCAAGGTAAGAACGTGCCAGGAACAGGGAAATGCAAGAATTCCTGGATTTTTTTCCAAGGGAAAACTGGAAATAAACAGCACAAACCCTCACTGTGCAGGGACTCCTGCTCCTCCCAAAACCCAGCTTTTTACTGGGATGAAATACAGCAATGAATGAATGGATGAAACACCCACATGAATATAAAAAAATATAAATTTAAGAGATTTCTCCTGTAGCTGTTYGTAGTCACAGAAGCTCTGCCCTTGCTTTTGGCTGGGATTTCTCTTTTCCCTGTGGATAAAAACTGTCCAAAGAACCACAGGAGCGTGGATCCAATAATCCCAGACTGCAGAGAATTACACAGAGAGCTTTGACATGGGAAAGACCAAGAAGGAAAAAAGCCTGGGGATGCCTCCTTTTTGGAGGGATCCCTGATCCAGCCAGACAGCCAGGATGCAATCCAGGAGCTCTGACTCAGAAAGCTTCAACAAGGGAAAGATCAAGAAGGAAAAAAGCCTGGAGCTGCCTCCTGTGCCACACTTTGGAGGGATCCCTGATGCAGCCAAGATGCAGTCCATGAGTTTTGACTCAGAAAACTTTGACATTGAAAAGACCAAGAAGGAAAAATGCCTGGAGGTGCCTCCCGTGGCACATTTTGGAGGGATCCCTGATGCAGCCAGGCAGSCAGGACACACTCCAGGAGCTCCAGGGACTCCTCCTCACCTGATGCCAGCCACGGGCACCTGCTGCTGCTTGCGGATCTTGTTGAAGAGCTCCATGTACTGCACCATGGTGTCCCCGGGGCTGTAGGCGCTGTCGTGCTTGGAGCCGAACACCGCYGGCAGCCCGGGCGTGTGGCTGCCCATGAAGCTCTGCATGAACTCCATCAGCAGGTTCCAGCAGTCGTTGGCGATCACACAGGGACAGTATTCCACCTGGGGACACACCACAGAACCCTGGAGCTGCCAGGAAGGACAGTATTCCACCTGGGGACACACCACAGAACCCTGGAGCTGCCAGGAAGGACAGTATTCCACCTGGGAACACAGCCCACAGCCCTGGAGATGGACACTATTCCCCCTTGGAACACAGCCCACAGCCCTGGAGTTGATGGCAGGGGCAGAATTCCACCTGGAAACACATCCCAGACTCCCTGAAGCTCCTGACAGAGGCAGAATTCCATCTGGGAACACATCCCAGACTCCTTGGAGCTCCCGACAGAAGCAGAATTCCTCCCTGCTGCCTCGTTTCAGACACCCTCCATCAGCTCCCCCCTAAACCTTCCTTCTCCATCTCCTCCCAGGGACTCTCCCTGCAGTGCCCACCCTTCCCCAAGGGCTCTCACCTCCACGGAGATGCCCCTGGCACTGGGGCCCATGGTGACCGTGCCCAGCTTCACCAGGAAGTCGCAGTACTGGTAGCGGGTGCCGCGGCTCTCGATCTTGTTGGCCTTGGCGTTCTGGAAGAAGCCCTTGAGCTTCACCATGAGGGTGTCAAAGTTGGCGTCAGCCACGAGGCAGGGCCCGTTCTCGAAGAGGGCGAAGCAGCTCAGGGGGTACTCGGAGTTGTGCATGACGTACATCAGCTTCCCTGTCTGCCCTGCAACGACAGCCAGGGCTCAGAGCAGCTCCTCCTCCTGCCTCTGCCCTCCCTGCTTTAATTCCACATCCCCACATGTGTGTTATGGTGTCCACTCAGCTTGGATTTCCTTCTGGAGATTTGTGGGGAAAAGAGAAATCCTCGGCAGCCCCAGGAGGAAACAGCAGCGTGGCTCGGGGTGAGCACCCCAAGGATCACCCACCTCCCACACACCTTCAAGATCAGCCAGTCCCACCCTCAGCCCAGCAGTACCAATGTAACCCCGAAACCAGCATCAGACCCCTCAGCACCTCCAGGTAAGGTGGGGAAGGAGAAGGGGAGCAGGGAGAAAAGGAAAAGGGAGAGAGGAGCTCGTTGAAGGGCTGGCCCCGTTGCCTGCTGACCCTGTGTGCCCAGCGCGGCCGCGGTGTGATAGGTCTCGCAGTCCACGCCGAATGTCCCCTGCTTGTCCGCGCCCAGCGCCTCCAGCCGCCGCGCCAGCAGCTCCACCGTCTGCTGCACGCTCTTGCCCTCGGCCACCGGCACCTGCGACACGCTGCGACACGGAGCGGGGCTCAGCGACCCGCCGGGGCACGGCCGGCCCTGCCCGTGCCCCCGGGGCTGCTCCATCGGGAGATTCTCCCCGTGCCCCCGGGCTGCTCGATCCCGAGATTCTCCCCGTGTCCCCGGGGCTGTCCCCGCCGGGAGCACTCCCGGGTCCATCTCCCCGTTCCAGGAGCCCATCCCAGTGCCTCCCCCCATTTCAGAAGCTCATCCCAGTGCCGCCCCCCATTTCAGAAGCTCATCCCAGTGCCGCCCCCCATTTCAGAAGCTCATCCCAGTGCCGCCCGCCATTTCAGGAATCTATCCCAGTGCCACCCCCATTCCAGGAGCCCCTCCCGGTGCCGTGTCCCCCAGCCCGGAGCCCGTCCCGGAGCCCCCGCTCACCAGGTGACCCCCATGGTGCCGGTGCCAGCCCCGGAATGGGCGGTGCCGGCGGTCCCGGGAAGAGGCGGATCCGCCCCGGAACAGGCGGGGACAGTCCCCACGTGTCGCTGCCCGCCGTGCCCCCGGTCCCGCAGCCATGCCCAAGGCCCGGCGGGCGCGGGGCTCCGGCGCGGCCCCGGCGCTGCCCTTGGCCGAGCAGATCCTGCAGGACGCGGCCCCGCGGGCGCGGGCGAGGCGCGGGGATGGCGCGGAGGAGCCGCCCGGGGACGGCGGCGGGGACGGCTTCGTGGACGCGCGGCTGTCCCGGCGCATCCTGGAGCAGGCGCGGCGGCAGCAGGAGGAGCTGGAGGCCGAGCACGGCCCCGGAGCGCCCGCRGCCCCCCGGCAGCGCAGCGCGGTTCTCGGTGAGCCCCCGATAACCCCCGGCACCCTCCGGGAGCCCCGAGGCTGCGCGGCCCCGCGCTGAGGCAGCGCCGCTCCCCGCAGGTCCCGGCTCCGACTCGGAGGATGATGAGGAGTGGCCCTCGCTGGAGAAGGCGGCGGCGGCCGCGGGACGGAGCGGGGACTACGGCGGGGAGGTGRAGGTGGACCCCGAGGACGAGAAAGCCATCGAGATGTTCATGAACAAGAACCCGCCGCTGAGGTGAGGAGGGGGCCGGGGGCCGCCTCCCTGCACGGACCCCGACTCTGCCCTGGCCGGTGTCAGCCCCCTGCGACCCCCGATTCACCCCTCGTCCTGTTTGAGACTCAATCCCTGTCCCACGTCAGCCTCCAACTCACCCCCATCATCCCTCTGCGACCCCCGATTCTCCCCCTGGTGCCGTGTCAGCCCTGCACAGAGCCCAGCTCGCCCCTCTCCCCTGTCAGCCCCTGCCAGCCCTGCCTGGTCCCCTCTGACCCTGTCCCCTGCCATCCCTGCCTGGTCCCTGTGACCCTGTCCCTGCCCCAGGCGCACCCTGGCCGATATCATCATGGAGAAGATCACCGAGAAGCAGACGGAGGTGCAGACGGCCATGTCGGAGCTCTCGGGCTGCCCCATGCCCCAGCTCGACCCCCGTGTCCTGGAGGTCTACAGGGGTGTCAGGGAGGTGAGGCTGGAGCAGCTGRACCCACAGCCACCCCTGAGGTGCTGAGGGAGGGGACAGTGCACTCGTGTCCCTGCTGTCACTGCCCCCTGTCATGGCCTGGCCTGTGTCCCTCTCTTTGAAGGTGCTGTCCAAGTACAGGAGTGGGAAGCTCCCCAAGGCGTTTAARATCATTCCTGCCTTGTCCAACTGGGAGCAGATCCTCTACATCACTGAGCCAGAGGCGTGGACAGCWGCTGCCATGTACCAGGCCACCAGGTGAGGTCCCCTCAGGGACCACTCATGGCATTTTTGCCTTTTTCTCCCCATATCCGGAGTCAGATGTAAAAAACACCAACCTATCCCTGTCTGGCCTCCTTTCCTCATCCATCCCCTCGTGCTTTGCTGTTGCCAGGATCTTTTCCTCCAACCTGAAAGAGAGGATGGCCCAGAGGTTYTACAACCTGGTGCTGCTGCCGCGGATCCGCGACGACATCGCCGAGTACAAGCGGCTCAACTTCCACCTGTACATGGCTCTGAAGAAGGCTCTGTTCAAGCCAGCGGCCTGGTTCAAGGGTAGGGCTCCTGCAGGGTCTCCCCTGGGGCCTGCCTGGGTTCCCGAGGGGCTGTTGGCATGGCAGGGACCCTCCAGCTGCTGCTGCAAGARCGCTGATTCCCAGGSRTTGTCCCCRAGCCCAGGGATTGTCCCCAGCCCASAGGACAGAGCTCAGGGCAGCCTCTCC
This sequence comes from Alauda arvensis, assembly GCA_902810485.1. Taxonomy (NCBI): domain Eukaryota; kingdom Metazoa; phylum Chordata; class Aves; order Passeriformes; family Alaudidae; genus Alauda; species Alauda arvensis. The sequence continues at coordinate 104,902 of CADDXX010001065.1, read as the reverse complement.
TGCCAAAGCTGCCCTGTGCTCGCCCCTCTCCTCCCTGGCTGCCAGGGCTCAGGGAGAAGGGGCTGAGCCCCGGGGTTCAGGGTGGAGGTGCTCAGTGCTGACTGTCCCCTTTCCCAGGGATCCTGATCCCGCTGTGTGAGTCGGGCACGTGCACGCTCAGGGAGGCCATCATCATCGGCAGCATCCTCAGCAAGTGCTCCATCCCTGTCCTGCACTCCAGGTGAGGCCCTCGGGGGCTGGGGGGGAGGAGCTGCTCCTCCAGGGACCCTGGGAAAGCACCTTGGGTCCATCTGCAGCCCCTGGGAGGGGGTGAGGTGTCCTGTGACTGTGTCCTGACTCTRAGCCCTTCCCTGATCCCTGTGGCTCCATCCCCTGACTCCTCATCTCTCCTGTGTCCTTGTGTCCCTTTCCCCTGACCCCTCCCTGTGTCCCTGTCCCCTGGCATGTCCCCATGTCCCTATTCCCTAATTTGTCCCTGTCCCCTCACCCCTGCCCATGTCCCTATCCATGACATGTCCTGACGTCCCTATTCCTGACATTTCCCCATGTCCCTGACCCTGTCCCTGCCATGTCCCCTGTCCCTGTCCCTGACCTGTTCTCTGCCATGTCCCTGCCCTGTCCCTGTCCCTGCCATGTCCCCTGTCCCTGACCTGTTCTCTGCCCTGTCCCTGTCCCTGTCGCGTCCCCTCCCCGCAGTGCAGCGCTGCTGAAGCTGGCTGAGATGCAGTACAGCGGTGCCAACAGCATCTTCCTGCGCCTGCTCATCGACAAGAARTACGCGCTGCCCTTCCGCGTGCTGGACGCGCTGGTGTTCCACTTCCTGGCCTTCCGGCAGGAGCAGCGCCTGCTGCCCGTGCTGTGGCACCAGAGCCTGCTGGCCCTGGCGCAGCGCTACAAGGAGGACCTGTCCTCCGAGCAGAAGGAGGCGCTGCTGGAGCTGCTCAAGTTCCACAGCCACCCCCAGATCTCGGCCGAGATCCGCCGCGAGCTGATGAACTCCAAGACGAGGGACGTGGAAGGGGAGCAGGCGGTGACCATGGAATGAGTGCAGGGAGAGGCTGGGGCCTGGGGTGCTGCTGGGAGCTGCTGGGAGCTGGGGTCAGGAGCACCCTTCCTGGAGCAGGAGCACCCTGCCTGGATCAGGAGCACCCTGCCTGGATCAGCAGCATCGTTTCTGGATCAGGAGCACCCTGCCTGGGTCAGGAGCATCCTTCCTGGGTCAGGAGCATCCTTCCTGGATCCCACTGCTCTGAGCAGTCCCTGGGAACAGACTGTGCCCACAGAGCTGGACTGAGCACCCTGTGCTGCTGTCCCGGGGCAGGGCAGCCCCTGTGCCACTGTCACAGGGCAGGACAGYCCCTGTGCCACCCAGGAGCTCAGTGCCACCAGCACTGGGACACTTTGGCTTGTTCCTGTACTGGGAAATAAAACCAGAGCCCTGTCGGTCTGTCAGGGCTGGCTCTGGTCCACACCAGCTTCTGGAACTCRGGGATTTTCCCAAACACTCAAAGCCCCCCAGGATTTACTCCCTGGAGGCACAGGGCCACCTGGCTGGCCTGGCCCTGCCCCAGTGCCACCTCTGCTGGAAAACACAGGGGGGACTTTCCCGGGAGGCTGCACTGCCCTGGGCCCTGCTGCCACTGTCCCCGTGTCCCTGCTGCCACTGTCCCCGTGTCCCTGCCAGCTCTGTGCCTTGCAGCTTTGGGCCACGGAGAGGAGCCCCTGCTGCAGCCTGAGCTGTGCCAAGGGCAGCTGCCTGCTGCTGGCAGAGCAGGAGCTGGGTCCCCACACCCCACAGCCTTTTCCTGAATTTATCTCATCTCAAAGAAGCCAGAAGAGCACCAGAGGCCCAGAGCAGCTGGCACCGTCCTGAGCTGCTCCATCCCTGCTGCCTCTGCTCCAGGGAAGGGGCTTTGGCTCCATCACCCCCCTGAGCTGCCCTGGGTGTCCCTCAGGGTCCTGCCTGCCCTCTCCCCATTCCATCCCGGGAAAAGCAGAGCTCCCAAGGCATTCCCCAGCACCAGGGCAAGATCCCAGCCCTGGGAACGGCGCAGGGAAACCCTCGAGTCACTGGAGATTTTTGGGTTTTTTTTTTGTTTAAAATATTTTATTGCAACATCACGGGGTTCTCTGGCTCTCCCAGCAGCGGGACTCGTGCGAGTGAACACCAAACCAATTTAAATTAAAAACCTCATTTATAGATAGATATAGATATATATAAAAAGACAAACACATTTCCTTTGTGCACAGCCAGGCTGTGTCCCAGCCCTCCTGCCCGTGCCTTTCCGGAGCAGGCGGCCTCAGGGAGGAGCTGCAGCCCCACCTTTTTCCGCCGGGTTTTTGTGTGGCTGGTGGCATCCAGAGAGGAAGATTTCGATCTCCTTTTCCACATCCCCCCACGGGAGGACCACGGCCACACGTCAAGAGGTCCCCAGGCAGCAGCAGCAGCAGCATCTGCTCCCATCCCTGTGGAGTCTCTGGTTTCTCCTGGTTAATTCCACTCTGGAATGGTTTTCTCATAAAAAAGCAGCATTAATTTTTTTTTTTTTCTGTTTTACAACAATTTTTATACAAAACTTAACAGGATCAACAACAACAATACAAAAAAATGCAGTAATTGCTTTTCCAACTCAAGTGCGTAGCAAAGTTTTCCACCCTCTCAGGAGGCAGCTGGGGATCCACGTGGATGGACACAGGCCCTTCCCTGGGCCTGATCCCAAATCCCTGCCCTGCAAGGGTGCAGATGCATCCCAGACTGTAGCAGCACATTCAGAGGTTTTTCCTTAAATCCCAGCCTAAAGCTACCAAAGGAGCAGCCAGCCTCCGAGGGGAGGGGAGCTCCCACCGCCCGGGGAGCCAGGGAAGGGGGSAAAGGGGAAGGCACTTCTTTGGGAAGGAGAGGAGAGCAGCCCCCGAGGCCCCACCCCGGGACTGCCGGCTCCTCCCTGCCCGTTCCCAGCAGTGAACAATAAATTAAGCAGCCTCCGTGAGCCCAAAGCCGAGGGGACAACCCCGAGCTCCTCCCGGGGCACGTCCCCAAAATCCCAACATCCAACAGCACAAACAGAGGAGCCCCGCGGGTCCTCTCCAAGCAGAAGCAGCTGCACGAGTCCCCCGGAGCTGAGGGGATGTGGCACGAAGCAATCGGGACCCAGGGGCCACCGAGCAGCTGCTCCAGGAGCCCCACGGCCCCGCAGGAGCTGAGCAGGATTTGGGTCCTGCAGGGTTTGGCTCTCCATGATTTGTGTCCCTCACGGGGCTGGAAGTCTCTGAACGCCCCAGAGAGCCGGGGAACAGCAAGAGAGAAACAATTCCAGCTTCATCCAGGCTCCTGCTCCCCGTGCCCGCCCCGCTCGCTGCCCCCTGAGCTCCTGCAGCAGCCCCAGGCACAGACCCCACTCCCCACTCCCAGCCCGGGCAGGGCCCCTCGGGGCTGCTGGGCGGGCAGGGGGGGATGCAGCGAGCTGGGGGTGGCCAGGGGGGGCCCGGAGCTCTGGGGAAGGGCAGGGGGGGTCACAGGTTGACGTCGGTGACGTCCGTGGGGGTGCTGGTGGGCTGGCTGCCCCCGTAGGCCGCCGCCTTGGAGCTCAGCTCCTGCTGGCTTTGCGATGCCTGCTTGAGGCTCTCGGCCAGGGCCGCCTCGATCTGCTCCTGACAGGCCTTCAGGCAGTCCTGCAACAGGGAAACACGGCRGGACTCACACCCCTGCTCCTCAGAGCTGCAGGGAGAGCTCAGGGCGCTGCTGGGCTGAGCCTCTGAGCCTCCCCGAGCAGCTGAACCCGCAGGGAAAAGGAGATTTGCTCCAGCAGCTTGTCCTCCCCAAAGCCCCACACTCCGGGCTGTCCTCCCACCCCACTGCTGACCCCATTCTGCAGGAWCCTTGTGCCCAAAGCCCCGGGGCCAAGGGGTCCCAACAGGGATCCCCCTCCAGCTGCCCAGAGCTCAGAGCTGGGCACAGGAATTGTGCTGGGTGTCCCTGAGGCAGCAGGACCCTCCCTGACCCCAAACCCACCCCACCCCACCTCCCATCCACGCTGGGGGAACACACTGAGCTTCTCCCAGGGCTTGCAGCAGCAGCAGCACTTCCCAGAAATGCAAACCCCGCTCAGGTTTTTCCCCCACGAGCCGTACCCAGAGGAGTTTCCTCCCCCTGGGACAGCCCGGGGCTGGTGACAGTTTGCACCTCACGGGCCATTGTCACAGCCCCGAATCTCTTACCAGGAATCCACGGGCGGTTCTTAGAAACTGCCAGAGGATGTGGCGAGAGAAAATAGAAACGCCCGGCTCCTCTTCCCCGGCTCCCCCGGGCCGGGGCTTCCGGTGAGCACAGCCCCGTCCTGCCCGGCCCCGCCCGGCCCCGAGGGCACCGACACCGGGGAGGGGCTGGGGGACACCGGGGACACCCAGAGAGGGGCTGGGGGGCACCGGGGACACCTGGAACAGGGGCTGGGGGGCACCAGGGACACACGGACAGGGCCTGTCCATCACCAGGGCCACGCTCAGGGAGGAGCAGCAGCACCCCGGGTGGGGGAGGTGTTTTCCCAGCAGCCCAAAATTCTGTGGCCACATCGCAGGAGGAGCTGCCATGTCCCTGTGCCTGGGCTGGAGCCGTTTGTGAGGCAGCCCACACGTCCCCCCACAGGGGGCACAGCAGATGCTGGGGAGGGGACAGGAGGGGACAGGAGGGTGCTGGGCTCCATTTCAGCTCCTCTCCCTCCTCAGAACCTGCTTCCCACCTGTTCCCTGCACAGCCCTGGCCTCCCAGAGCAGGTTGGGAGCAGGTGGCTGCACTGATTCTCTCTTAAAAAGGCTCCAGAGAACAAAAAAAATTCCATCTGCACCGAGGGATCAGGAGCCTCCCCCCCGGACAAAGCCGTGGCAGCCACCCCCAGCCTGAGGCAGGTCCTGTCAGGGCACTGGGACTGCCCTGGGCAGGGGAAAAGCTCCCAGTTGGAGCTGGGGAGCCCAGCAGGATCCCTGTCCCTGCTCCAAGGGGCTGCAGAACCCCCCCAGCCATGCTGATGTCCCCAAACCTGGGAGGTTTCCTGTCCCAGCCCCTCCTTCCCCACCTGCAACCGGACACTGAGGGCAGCAGCTGCCGAGCCCGGCRTGTCCCTGTCCCCAGCCCAGCCCCAGAACCCGATCCTGCCAACACCTGCCCGGCCAGGGAACAGATCCTGCCCTTTGTGTGCCACTTCAAAGGCTCTGAGCCCCTGCCCGGGGCCTTTGGGATCATCCCACAGCCCCGGGCTCTCCTCAAAGCAGGGCAGCAGAATTCCACAGGATCCCAGGGGAGCTGGGGCTGGAGGGGCCCTCAGGAGTCCAGCCCTGGGCCTGCATCACCTGTCCAGCTCTGGGCCTGCATCACCTGTCCAGCCCTGGGCCTGCATCACCTGTCCATGCTTGGGCTCACCCTGACCATCACCTGTCCCTCCTTGGGCTGTCCATGACCATCACCTGTCCATCCTTGGGCTGTCCATGACCATCACCTGTCCATCCTTGGGCTGTCCTCACCATGCCCAGTCCATCCCTGTGCCTGAATCCCTTGGGCTGACCATCACCAGGACCAGCCCACCACCATCACCAGTTCATCCCAGTGCTCTCCATCACCATCACCTGTCCATCCTTGGGCTGACCATGACCATCACCTGTCCACCCCAGGACTGACCATCACCATGCCCAGTCCATCCCTGGGCTGTCCCTCTCCCTCCCCATGACCTCACCAGTTCATCCCAGCCTCTCCCTCACCACGCCCACCCGGAGCCAGCATCACCTGCAGCACAGGGTGACACAGGGACACACCCAGGCAGCTCTGCAATGTCTCCAGAGGTGCAGAGTCCACACCCTGCCCCGTGGAGCTCTCCCACCCTCCCTGGACACTCCCCCGAGCAGCAGGGCTGTCCCCAGGCACTGTCCCCCTGTCCCTGGACACTCCYSYGAGCAGCAGGGCTGTCCCCAGCGCTGTCCCCCCAYCCCAGGCTGCACTCACCACCTCGGTGCCCGTGGTCCCTGCCAGCAGCTCGGTCAGGGCCTCGCTGCCCGCCAGCCCCAGGCCGTGCACGGCGGCGCCGATGCTGCCGGTGGCGATCATGGACGGGGGGTACATCACAAACGTGTAGTCTGGGGGCACCGGGGGGGAAAGGAGCCGTCAGTGAGGGGGCAGCAGGAGCTGGGGTGGGGATTTCCCCGGGGGAGGGCTCAGAGGGGTCGGAGTGTCCCTGCAGGGACAGTGGGGATGGAGGAGCACGGAGCAGGCTGAACACGGAGCAGGCTGAGCACCAGGAGCACCCCTGGCTCCAGAGACCGAGGGAGAGGCTGAGAAAAGTTTGGGATTGAGCCCTGGGCACCCTCCCACGGGCACAGCAAGAGGCTGGCAGTGACCCTGCTGTGGGGGCACTCAGGAGCCCCCCAGGAGCATCATCCCACCTTGAGCTGCTCTGATTGCACTGAAGGCACCCAAAAAAGGGTGGGGAGCTCAGCCCAGGTGTGGCAGCAGCCCCGGAGCCCAGCCCAGGTGTGGCAGGAGCCCCAGGCCCAGCCCAGCCCGGCCCAGCCCAGCCCAGCTGTGGAAGGAGCCGAGCCGAGCCCAGCCCAGCCCAGTCCAGTCCAGCCCAGCCCGGCCCAACCCAGGTGTGGCAGGAGCCCCAGGCCCAGCTCAGCTAAGCCCAGCCCAGCGCAGCCCTCACCTGTGGCACACAGGGCGATGAAGGTCTGCGCGTGTTTCTTCACCAGCCCCACCCTGTCCCGGGGCAGCGGCAGCCGGTGCAGGATGTGCGGCAGGAAATCGTTGGCGATCACCGACACCAGGTCCCACTTGAGCTTCTCCAGCACCAGCAGCTCCCAGTGCTGTGGGGCCAGCGAGGACAGGGGTCAGGGGGTGCCTCAGGACAAGGGGACAGGGGCTGKCCCCGGCTCTGGGGCACAATCCCAGCCCCGGGCTGCTCAGGGCAGGAAGCAAAAGGGAAAAAAGTGGATTCTTCTTTGTAGGGATGAGCCCTGGGCACTCCTCACTGTGCAAAGTGCTGAGAGAGCCCAGAGGGGAAAAGCAGAGCAGGGACAGAGGGAAAAGAGGGAAAAGCAGAGCAGGGACAGAGGGAATCCACAGCAGGGACACCATTCCCAATCCCTTTCCCCCTCCCTAAGGCACAGGCTGATGTCCAGGCTCCCAGGACAACCCAGCTCGGGTGACACAAAGGGACAGAGCTGCTGTGGGGGCTGTGGCTGCCCCACAGAGCCCAGGGCAGCAGGGAATCCCCAGGCTGGGAATGCAGGTGGTTTTTTTTGGGGCAGGAAATTCCCTTTTTTGCACCAAGGAAGCCTCCAGGTGTGCTCAGAGCATCCCCACAGCAACACCTGCCAGGTGCTGCCAACGCCTCCAGCCCAGCCCGGGGCTGCTCCCTCCCAAACTCCAGAGGGGATTTCTGCATTTGCAGCCTGGGAGCAGATGGTGCMAGGCTGGGAGCCCCCCTGAGCTCCAGCTGCTGCTCCTGAGCCCCTCCTGGCTCTGCTCCTGCCCAGGGACAGGGACAGGGACAAACCTTGGCAGAGCCACCCCTGGCAGGCTCAGGTGGTGCCAAGGTGAACACGAGGAGAGC
>CADDXX010001065.1:65794-85388 GCA_902810485.1 Alauda arvensis | reverse complement strand
CAAGCCCCACCACACAGGACAGGTGTCCCCCACGTGTCCCCTCAGCCAATTCAGGCTGGCTCTGTCCCCTGTAGGATGATGGGAAAGAGCTGAGATAAAGACAAGATGAGGAATTTGGGGAAATCTCTGTAAAACCTGAGCCTTTCTGGGGTATTTCCAGCAGTGAGGCTCTGCTTGTCCAGGGAATCAAAGCCATCAAAAAAAAAGGCAAAGCTCTGGTTTTTGATTAATTTCTTGTTTGGATCAGGTTGGAAATCCAAGCAGGGCTGGGTTGGGAGGTGCTTTCCATGAAGCTGGAGTCCCTCAGTGCCTGCTCCCACASCAAAGCTGAGCCTTTTCCCAAAGGACAAAACCTTTGGGAGGGGAAAAGAAGAACAAAAAGTGCCCAGAACTCCTGGGTTTGAGCCTGCAGATCCCCATCCATGGAGCAGGGATCTGCCTGAGCCAGGAAATGCTTCCCACAAAGAGGGAAAATGCAGGATGGATCTGGTTCCAAGGGGAAGTTGCTCCTCACCTCTCCTGCTGCTGATCCAGGTGGCTCCAAACACCCCAAAAAAATTTCATTTTGGAGGTTTCACCCCCTGGACATTCCAGGCAGAGGCACAAGGTGTTGGTTTGTGGTTTCCCACCAGGAATTTGGCACAAGGAATTCGGGCTGTGGACACTGGGATGAGCCTGCACAAGCAGCAGGGCTTGTTTGGGGGTGATGCTACAAGAAAAAAAACCAGTACAAAACACTCGAAATATTGGGATTTTGAGGTTSTTGCCTGCCCTAAATATCCCATTTTTCCAAGCTGTGCCACAGCCACGGAGCTGCAAGGAGGAGCARAGGCAGCCTGGGGCTCCCTGCACCCATCCCACTTCTGCTCTCGCATAGGAAGTCGAGAAAAACCTCACTKGGTTGCAAAAAAGAAAATCAGATTTCGAAACCCCAGGGCTCCAGAGCCTCTCAGCAGCCCTGGATTAACCCTTTCCAGCCTTTCCAGAGGGTCCCTTCCTGCTGGGGGTGGCACCAAAGCCTTTGGTCTCCTTGCCCAGRTCTTTGGGGTTTTGCTGTGGTTTTGTTTTGGTTTTGTTTTTTTGGGGGGGTTTGTTTCTATTCTATTTTCATGGGGGTTTTATCTTGACATTTCTCACCTGCCTGATCTGCTCAGGTTGGGAGAGGAGGGGATGGGGGGAAAGTTTGGAGAAGCTCCATTAAAATGTTCACTCACTGCAAAAAGCGAGCAGAAAAGGGGAGAAAAGCAGTGGAAGTTTGGCTGGAAAAAGTCATTTTCCTGTCAGCAATCTTGGCTCCTGCTGGGAAGATCCAGCTCCTTGGTGACTCCCAGTGCTGGATTCCAACCCCAAACCCTCACTCTCACACAAAAGCCAAGTTTCCCCTCTTTTGGGTGCTTCCCACCCATTCTGGGAATCGTTCCTGCAGCAGTGACCCCAAAGATGTGTGTGCTGCCAGCCTGGGAATGGGATCCATGGGATCCACTGATCCATGGGATCCACTGATCCACAGGATTCACAGATCCACAGGAGTCTCCTGATCATTGGGATCCACTGATCCATGGGATCCACTGATCCACAGGAGTTTCCTGATCATTGGGATCCATTGACCCACAGGATGCACAGTTCCATGGGATCCACTGACCCACAGGATGCACAGATCCATGGGATCCACAGGGAGATGCCTCCTGTGGGTGGCTCAGCACAGCCCTGGCTCTTTGGGGACAATGCCAAAGCAGATTTGGGAAGTCCCAATTGCAGCACTGCTCCCTCCAGGCAGGGAAATGCCCCCAAATGGGGGCACTCTGGGGGTTCCTCCCATTTCCTGCCTGTCACCTCCTGCCTGTCCCTGTCCCCCTGTTTGTCCCTGTCTGTCCCCTCCCCTCTGGCTGTGATTCAATGGGGCCGCCAGCTCCAACGGCCGCCGCCAGCTGTGGGACAGGGTTTGTCACACAGGGAGGCAAACAGCCCCCAGTGACACGGGGTGACAGCTGTGTGCACGTCAAGCGTGGCCTGCCACACCCCCCGGGTGCCCCCCAGCCACAGGAGCTCTGCTGGGCCCGTGGGAAATCATTTCCTCAACATTTGAATATTTCCCCCCCACCAAAACAGAGCCAGCCCTGGGGGGGAGGCTGAGGAAGGTCCCTGATCCTGATTCCTGYTAAAATCAGGGAAAAGCTCAGAATTCCCGAGGCTTTTCCAGTTAAAAWCCCCCTGCTCTTCCCCAAATCCATGGGGAGAGAAAAGCTCTTTCCCTTCCTGCCCAGCTGGAGCATGGAAAACMTGCTGGGATCACACCCCCTTGGCCTGATGGGATTCCTCACCCCCATCCYGAGGGGAATTTTGTCCATCCAGGATCAAGATTTTAGCCACAAATATTTCCTTCACTTCTTTTTTCCCCCCTCTTCTAAACTGCATTTCCTGGGAGAGAAGGATCCCAGCACCCCCATCCCGAGGTGGGAGCCTCAGAGTCCCCAGGGAGCTGCACAAAAGGGACAAGGAGTGGAGCCGAGGCAGAAAATTCCAGAGGAAATGCTGGAGCTGGGAGAGGAAGAGCTGGGGCTGGGAGGGAGGCAGGGCCAGGAGCTCTGTCCCCATGGCCAGGGCAGGGAGGTGACAGCACAGGACCTATCGTGGCCTCCCAGCCTGCTGCAGCTCCAGCCTGTGGCTCTGGTGGCATCCCTGGGGACTTTATCAGGGGCTGTCCCCTCCTCTGGGGCTGCCATCCATGGGGACTTTATCAGGGACTGTCCCCCTCTTTGGGGCTGCCATCCATGGGGACTTTATCAGGGGCTGCTCCTCCTCTCCTGCCCCACTCCCAACTCTCCATTTCCAAAAAGGGTTTGGGAGTTGTTCCAAAAGGGTTTGGGAGATGTTCCAAAAAGGGTTTGGGAGATGTTCCAAAAAGGGTTTGGGAGTTGCCCTGGAATCAGCAGCACGTCCTGAGCAGCTGCTGCCACCCCTCCCTATCTCTGTCCCAGCCCTGGTGTTTYCTTGTGGCTTCTGAAGTCCCCAGAGACACCAAAATGCCCTGCCAGGCTCGTGGGGACAGGGGGGAGGACCCCAAAAAGGCTGCAGGGCTTTGTGGGTTCAGTTCTGGGTGGGAAGAGGTGACATGATGATGATGATTTTCAGGCACACAGCTCCTTCTGAAGTCAAGAAAAGCCATAAAAAAGCCAATTTTTTTTTTGGAGGGAGGAGGGAAAAAAGGGTTCTTGAAAGATATTTTCCCTCCCTCTCCCAGCAGCCTTTTGCAGGATTTCTTCCCAAGAAGCCTCCCCTTTTCCTGAAGATCCTTTTTGGGTGGGTTTTTTATTTTTTTTGGAGCACAGATGAATAAACCCCAGGCTTTGTTCTTAGCAAGGATCTTTTTATCAGCTCCTTTCCCTGATAGCACCAATTTTCATTTCATCTGCAAACAGGGATGGGGAACTGATCTGATCAAACAAAAACCAGCCCAAAGCCAGGCTCTAAACTCAGCTTGAGCTGCTGAGAGGGTCCAGGGAGTTCACACAACTTCCTGCATTTCATCCATCCCTGCTCCCTCTGTACCTGCAGGATCCCACTGGGAAGAAAAAAGGGATTTTTCATCAGCCTCCAGGCTCGGATTTAGGGATTTTCTCAAAGTGAAGCAGCTTAAAAATGACAGATTTAATGAGCAAGAGAAGGTGACAGAGTCACTGTCACCCCTGTTATTGTCACCCAGGAGCTGGCAGTCAAACCCTGCTGCTTTTTCAGCTATTTCCCTTAAAAACATTTTTAAAACCAACTCATTTTAGGTGCTAAGAGCCCCAAGGTTCCTGAATGTCCATATGGGGRAAAAAACCCCAAACGCTCCCAGAAATTCAGTTTATTCCCTGCTGGCCCAGCAGCAGCTTCCTGAGCACATCAAGTGTCTGTCACTGTCCAACTGCACCCAAAACCCCTCAGACTGGGTTATCCAAGGAATCTGGGGGGCTCTGAGGAATTTCCAGGCTCCAGTGGGAGCAGGATGGATTCGGGTGGATTTTTTGGGGGGCGTTTTCACAGCTGAGGCGTGAGAAAATCGGCATTRATTCAGTGCTGGTGATTTGGTTTCTGAAGGAAGCGGCTCAGAAATCAGAGTATCTCGGTCCCAACGTGCCCTCTGCTGGCAGCGGGGCTGGGAGCAGGAAACCCTGGGGATGAGGAGGGAACCAAGCACGGCAGCTCCGTCCTCTGATCCAGCTCCCTCAGGATCCTCCAGACCCTTCCCAGCTCCCTCAGGATCCTCCAGACCCTTCCCAGCTCCCTCAGGATCCTCCAGACCCTTCCCAGCTCCCTCAGGATCCTCCAGACCCTTCCCCAGCTCCCTCAGGATCCTCCAGTCCCTTCCCAGCTCCCTCAGGATCCTCCAGATCCCTCCCTGGCCACGCTCCAGCCCCTCAATGTCCCTCTTGCCACGGTGGCCCCAAGTGCACACAGAATTCCAGGTGTCTCAGTGACATTCCTGGGCATTCAGCAAAGGCTGCTTTGTGTTGGTCCCCCCTGTCCCAGGTGCTCCCAAAGCCACTGCAGAGCCCCTGGATGTGTCCAAGGCCAGGCTGGACAAGGCTTGGAGCCACCTGGGATAGCGGGAGGTCCATGGCAGGATGAGCTTTAAGGTCCTTTCCCACCCAAACCGGTCTGGGATYGGTTGTTTCCATTTCCAAACCAGTCTGGGAACAGCTCCCCGTGCCCTGAGCCCACGCTGGGGTGACCCTCGTGTCCCCCAGAGCTGGCACACACCCCCAGAGCCCTGCTCAGGGCACACAGAACAGCTCAGAAAGCAGGGAATTCCCTGCCACATCCCCCAGATCCATCCTAAGCACACAGGCAGGAGATTGGCACACGCTGAAAGCACTTTGCCTCCTACCTTTGTGCTCCAGGAGTTTCCTTTGCTTCAGCTCGGCACCACCCAGCTCCCTGTGCCTCCTCATTTCCCTGCTCTCCCTGGGATTTTGCTGCTCCTGCAGGTGAAACCAGCAGCCTGTTTCCACCCAGCCCCGAGACCTTTAATTCCAGCTGTTGTTTACATCGCTTTCACCCCCCTCTCTGACGCTCAGCAATTGGTTCTCAGAGGTTCTGCCCGTCCCACACGTGGGCCAGAGCAGGAAGCCGGGGCTGGGAGCTGCAGCCCGGTGGTTTCCTGTTCTGTCCTCCCCGAACACCTTGGGGACAGCTCAGGGTACAACAGGAAACCCTCGAGGTTCCCATGGTTACGGAGCTTTTGGAGGGTTTTTAATGAATTATTTCCAAGTGGCAGCGTGGTGACAGGAGGTTTGAGCCTGGGCTCGTTGCAAGATGTGGGATAAATCATGGTTATCTCAAATCAGGATGTTCTTTGGGGTCACGTCTTTGCGCACTTTCGAGCCTAATCAGCAAGAAAGGAGAGTTAATGAGTGGAGCAGGGGAAGGCTCRTCCCTGGCTCAAGGACATGCCGGGACGAACGAGCTCCAGGGATGTCACAAATCGGGATGTCACAAATCCGGCTGGCAATGGGGACTCTGCCCACTTGGCAAACTCCTCGCGTGTCCTGTGGAACGTTTTGGGACGGACGGGACMAYAAATCTCAGCTCGTCCCGCCCCTCRGGATCCAGATGTGCGGGGGAGGTGGGATGGGCGTGGGCGCACCCAGATGTTGCCCCTCCCCTGCACTACAACTCCCACAATGCTCCGCGCTTCGCTCCRCCTGCACTACAACTCCCATGATCCCCCGCGCTCCCGCCCACCGCCCCGCCGCACCTGGCGCATGCGCACAGCTCCATATGGCTCCAAGATGGCTGACACAGCGTCCGGGGGTTCCGGCACGGTAACGGCGCCTAATCCCCGGGGCGCGGGGCCGTGTGSGGGGGTTCCCGGCGGGGCCGGGCGGGSCGGCAGTGCCCGATCTCTSCGGGGAGCGGAGGCGGCCGCGGCCGGGCCGCGGAGCGCGGAGGCGGCGGGCGGAGAGAGGGAGGCGCTGATTGGCTGGAGGGCCTGAGGGGAGGCGGGCTGTGATTGGCTGAGGGGGGTGCGCGCCAATTGGCTGGCGGGCGGCGGGGCGGGGCGTGCGGGGGGGGTGCTTAAAGGGGCCGCGTCCTGAAAGTGTCCGGGGAGGTTCTGTAAGGACACGTGTGTGAAAGGACGTGTATATGTAAACATGTGTCCATGGGAGTGTATAGGGTGCACGTGTGTGTACCTGTGTTCCTGCTCTGTGACCCTTCCCTGTCCCTGCTCACAAGCACTTCCATTATCTGCTCCATGTCCCATCCCATCCCACAGATCCCATCCCATGGAGCCCATCCCATTGATCCCATTCCGTCCCATGGATCCCGTCCAATGGAACTGATCACATGGATAACGGGGACCCCATCTCAAGGAGCCCATGCCATTGATCCCATCCCATCCCATGAATCCCATCCCATCCCATGCCATTGTTCCCATTGATCCCATCCCATCCCATGGATCACATCCCATGGATCCTATCAGATCCCATGGATCCCATCCCGTGGATCCCATCCCATTCCATTCAATGGATCCCATCCCATCCAATCCCACTGATCCCATCCCATCCTATCCCATGAATCCCATCCCATCCCGTGGATCCCATCCCATTGATCCCCTCCCCTCCCATGGATCCCATTCCCTCTCCCTCTCCCTCTCCCTCTCCCTCCCTCCCCCCAGGCTCCATTCCCCGTGTCCCTTTTCCCCTGTCTCCATTCCCCGTGTCGCTGACCCCTGTCTCTCTCTCTCCCCCTGTCGCAGCGGGGCAGCTCCAAGCCCGCAGGTACCCCAGCAGACAATTACCACCTGGCTCGGCGCCGCACGCTGCAGGTGGTGGTCAGCTCGCTGCTCACCGAGGCCGGCTTCGAGAGCGCCGAGAAGGCGGCGGTGGAGACGCTCACCGAGATGATCCAGAGCTGTGAGTGCCCCGGGGCTGCTCCGGGCGTTCCCCGGGACCGGAGGGGCTGCGGCTCCGTGTGGAGGGAGGTGGGAGAAGGAGAGGGATGGTGGCTGCAGGCACAGAGCTCTGTGGGRTTATCCCAGCTCATGTTATATGCTCATTATGCTATGTGTTATAGATAGGTATATATTTAATACATCTATTATATATATATACATACATATATATATAAAAAAATTATATCCATATATTTTATATCTTTTTAATATATAAACAAACTGATAGATTTCCGTGGTTTTATCCCAGCTCATGTTATATGCTCATTATATGTTATATATATGTATATATGTTATAGATACACATATATATATGTGTGTTCTATATATGTGTGTATATATAATATCTATATAAATGTTATATATTTGTAAATATATATATAAACTCATGGATTTCTGTGGGGTTATCCCAGCTCATGTTATATGCTCATTATATGCTACATATTATATATATGCATATATGTTGTGTATATATATATATATGTCATATATGTGCATCTATGTATATATTATAGATATTTTATATCTATATATTTTATATCTATTTTATATGTATATATAAACTCATAGATTTCTGTGGGTTAATTCCACCTCACTAAAGCATAGGGATGCTAAGGATTGAAAAAAATCAGTGTTTGCCATGAAGGCAAAAGGCAAATCTGCATCTGAAAGATGATAAACAAGCCCAGACATGATCATTCCTTGATCTCAGAACAATCTGGAGCTGAGGTTTTCATCCACACCCACAAAATGCTCCATCCCAGGGGCTGCTTTTCTTTCCCTGCTGAATTTGTTGACAATTCCCATCCCTGGAGCTGGTGAGGATGGAACCTGTTGTGGTTTTATCCCGCAGATATTTCAGAAATTGGGAGGAGTGCCAAGTCCTACTGCGAGCACACGGCCAGGACCCAGCCCACCCTCTCAGACATCGTGGTGACCCTCGTGGAAATGGGTGAGCAGCTCCCTCTTCCCACTCTTCCCACCTTTGGATTGGGAAATCTGCCCCCAAAATCTGGGATTTGGGTGGTGCCTGCTGCTGGGGACACACACAGCTCCATGTGGTGTTCCATCATCTGCTCCCAGACCCTCCCCAGTTCAGAATCCCTGGCCCATCCCATTCTTSTTTCTCTGCAGAGAGGGGRATTTTGATGGGATAAACTCCTGSAGTGATTCCTGCTTTCCCCTTCTGTGTTTCCAGGGTTCAACGTGGAGACTCTCCCTGCCTATGCCAAGCGTTCCCAGAGGATGGTGATCACTGCCCGTAYGTGGGGAGCCYTTCCTGCTCTGCAGGGAGCTGGSAAYAACCTGGAATTCCTCCCTGCTGCYTTTCAGAGAGCTCCTGCTGAGTTTTCTGTGGGATAACCCCAGGAATTTGGGGCTGAAGGGAGSTGAAGGGAGCTCGGGAGCACCCTCAGGAAGGTTTTGTCCATCCAGAGGGGTCAAGGGATCCTTTTCCCTGCTGGGATGCCAATCCCAAGGTCTTGGGATGTGCTCTGTGCCTTGGATGGGGTCAGGGAAGGGGTCACAGCTTTGAGGGGGACCCTGGGCAGGAGGATTCCCACATTTTCCCTGATTCCTGCCTTTTCCCACTGCAGCTCCAGTGACCAACCAGCCCGTGACCCCCAAAGCCCTGACAGCTGGGCAGAACAAGCCTCATCCACCCCACATCCCTGGCCATTTCCCAGAGTTCCCAGATCCTCACACCTACATCAAGACACCAGTGAGTGGAAACAACGTTTTTAAGCTGTTTGGGATCTGTTTGAATTCCATTTATCCCAAATATTTCTCCTGACTTAATGCACTCCTTCTTTGTGGGTTATGGACATCCCTTGCCATCCAGAAATCAGCCAGAATCCCTGGATTTCTGTCTGATTTTTGGGATTTGTTTGAAGTCCAGAACCCCAGGAGTGGTGGGGGTTTTTTTTACTGCAGTCCTGGTGCTATTTATCCAAAGTACTGTTTTTCCTGGCTTCAAATATTCCTTGTTTGTGGGTTGTGGACATCCCTTGTGATGGGATCCTTCCCATTACCTGCTCCCAGAGCATTCCCAGTTCAGGATCCCTTCCCAGTTCAAAATCCCTGCCCCATCCCATTTTCCACTCCCACCCATCCCATTATCCACCCCCTGTCCCATCCCTTTATCCATTCCCTGCCCCATCCCATTTTCCACCCCCWGTCCCTTCCCAGCGCAGAATCCCCGCATTTCTGCCTGCTGGCCCTCCTGTAACTCTCCCAAACCCCGTGGACACTGAGGAGCAGATCCTGCAGCTCCTCCCTCCCTGGGATATTTGGGAGTGGAGCTGTTCCATCCCTTTTCCTGCCCTGCCCCAGACCTACAGGGAGCCAGTGTCCGACTACCAGGTGCTGCGGGAGAAGGCGGCGTCGCAGCGCAGGGACGTGGAGAGGGCCCTCACACGCTTCATGGCCAAGACTGGAGAGACCCAGAGCCTCTTCAAGGATGATGTCAGCACATTCCCACGTCAGTCATTCCGTGGTTTTGCATCCCTTTGTGGTTTGGGAATCACCCCGTGTGTGGCTGTCCCGCTGAGGCGCTGGAAGGTTGGGAAAGGGGGGATTTGGGAGGGTGATTAAAATGGGGAGGAAAAGCAGAAAGCAGCTCCTAAACTCCTCAAAGCTCCCTTTTTTCTCCTGGTGGAGAAGGCCTAAATCCAAATCTCATCCTAATCCTGGATTCCTCACCAAGGAATTTCTTCTCCCTGACATCTTCCTGTCTGCCTGCAGAGCAGTGATGAGAATTCCCACTTTCCCCAGGCTCGCTGGCAGCACAGCTTCATTTAAGAGGAACCCAACTTCCCAGATAATTGGGATTTTATGGTGGAGCTCAGGAAGGATTTTTTTTGTGTTGGAACACTGCTGTGTGCTTGGCTGGAAACATAAAGAGATTCAGAAAATTGGGAAGTAGTAGAGACTGGATTTCCCTCCTGATCCTTGGGAACAGCAGGAAAAGGAAACGTGTCCAAAACCCAGAACCAGCAAAATGTTGGGTCTCTGTAACTTTATTGTTCATTTCTGAGGGGAAGGAATTTCTTCCAGCTCCCTGACTCTGTCTCCTGTTTTCCCTGACCCCAGTGATTGCTGCCAGGCCTTTCACTGTGCCCTACCTGACAGCTCTGCTCCCCTCTGAGCTGGAGATGCAGCAGATGGAGGAGACGGATTCCTCGGAGCAGGACGAGCAGACGGACACCGAGAACCTCCCGCTGCACATGGGCACGGTAGGGCCACCCTGGGGGGCTCCTGGGGGCATTCCTGCACCTTGGGAACCTGCCCCTGCCTCCTGGCAAAGGGGAGATGGAGTTAAATACTGTCAGGGTTCTGCAGCTTGGAAAACCTGGCTCTGCTTCCTGGGAAATGGGAGATGGAGCTGAACTTAGCCAGTGTTCTCCAGCTTGGAAAATCTGGCTCTGCCTCCTGGGAAAGGGGAAATTGAACTGAACTTTGCCTGGGTTCTTCAGTTTGGAAACCTGGCTCTGTCTCTTGTGGAAATGGGAAATGGAGCTAAATATTATCAGGGTTCTTGAGCTTGGAAAACTTGGCTCTGTCTCTTGGGAAATGGGAAATGGATCTGAACATTGTCCTGGTTCCTCAGCTCCCTGCAGAGTTCAGTGCAGAAAAGGCTGGAGCAGGAGCTTTCAGTAAATCCTGAGTTTCAGTGGCAGGGAAGAGGCTTCTCCTTGGCTCCCACAGTTTCCCAAGGGATTTTCCTGCCTTAGAAAGCAGGAGGCCTGGCCTTTAATGCAGCTCYTTGTGTGCTTGGCTGCTGATTGTCCCTCCTGCCCACAGCTTCTGTGCTTTGACCTTGGAATCCTGGAATGCTTTGGGGTGAGAGGGACCATAAAAACCTTGTCCCATGGGGCAGGGACACCTTCCCCTATCCCAGCTTGTTCCAGCCTGGCCTCGGACACTTCCAGGGACRGGCCAGTCACGGATTCCGTGGGCAGGAGGATTTTTAAGCCTGACTTTGYTTCTTTTCTGGTTGTTTTTTGGCTGTGGCAGGACGATGCAGGGCCTGAGAAGGAGAACACGTCGGTGCTGCAGCAGAACAGCTCCCTGGCAGGCAGCAGGAACGGGGAGGAGAACGTCATCGACAACCCCTACCTGCGGCCCGTGAAGAAACCCAAAATCCGCAGGAAGAAGTGAGGGGGAACCACCTGAACCTCCCCTGGAAACACACAGGGGGTCAGGAGAGGCAGCCCAGCTGAGGGAGGATCTCCCTRCATGGTGAAAACTCCACTCCCTGCTCTGCCCTGCTCCCTCTGCTCACTGGCACGGCCCAGGAGAAGCGCCGGGGAATTGGCTGGGGGAGTTTGGCTTTCACTGTGGGGAGGATTTATCTTCTGAAGAGCTCAGGGAGCCAGGACTTGGATTTGGAGGACACAGGGGCTGGATTTGGAGGAACAGGGGCTGGATTTGAATTTGGATTTGGATTTGGAGGACACAGGGGCTGGAGCTGAGGGACCCAGGGCTTGGAGGGACACAGAGCTGGATTTGGAGGATACAGGGGTTGAATTGGAATTTGGATTTGGAGGGCGCAGGGGCTGGAGCTGTGGGACACAGGGATTTGATTTGGATTTGGAGGATGCAGGGATTGGATTTGAATTTGGATTTGGAGGACACAGGAGCTGGATCAGTGGGACACAGGGATTTCCCTGCAGAACACATTGTCAGTGCCTGGCAGGCTGGAAAAAGAACTTCCACCAACCCTTAAATCCAAGGAATGTACATCAACAAAGAAACCTCCCAGGGAGGTTCCTCCTTTTTGCATTCTTGGCAGGTGAAAACAAACAAACCTTTCCTTTTATAACCTGGAGGTTTTTGGTGTGCTGGTAAAGGAGTGTGCCAGAACTCCCAAGGACATTTTATCCCCACTCTGCAGCTGAAAACCTCTCAGGTGTGGTGCTGTTTACCCTGAGATGGTTTTCCTGTCACAGCTGCTTCAGGCTCCTTTGCAGTTCATTGTTTTCCACACAGCTCAAGCCCTTGGGGAGTTCCCTCCTTCCCCAGCTGCTTTGGAACAAAGCTGCACTGATGGCAGCAGTGCTTTTATCACCAAAAGCTGATTTTTTTTCCCCTGCTTTATTTCACCCCTTTATTTCCTTTATTTTTATGCCAGTGTTGTCATTTTTGGCTGGTCCTGGAGGGCTTTGCTTTCATTTTCCTTCAGCATTTTCCCAGACAAAACATGGGTTAAATTTCCCTCAGGAAAGGCTCCTGTGCTTTGGTCCAACCTTCCAAGAATTCCAAATTCACCTCCATGCAGGTAAAAGGATCCTCCCTCTTCCCCCATCACCCAGGGAGGACGAAAATAAAAAGAAGTTGGTTTTTTTTTCAATGATCTCCTGCCAAAAAAACCCTGAAATTCAATCTCAAATCCATCCCCCTGTGTGTGCCACTGTCMCTTCTGCTGGTGCCTTGCTTGTACAAGAATGACAAATGTACAGACACACCCTGTATATGTTTGTATATATCCAAAAATTTTATCTTTTTTTATCTTTTTTTTTTCTGCAAGGAGAAAAATCCCTTGCTGGGTAGGGAAAAAAAAAAAAAGAAGTGGAATGAAAATTGTGGTTTTTATGTTCATAATAAAAGAAATTTTATCTCCTTACGAGCAAATTGTAATTTTGATGTTCATAATAAAGGAAATTTTATCTCCTGCAAGAAAAACAGAATCCTTCACATTTCAGGAGTGGGAAAATGCCTCACACATCACTTTTTTTTTTCTGGCTAAAAAGAATTAGGTGCAGATGAACCCCAGGAATACAAAAGTGAAGCCTTAAACAGCCTAAAAACTCCAATTTTTAGGGCAAGAAAAATCCCAGGCAGCCAAATCTTGCTTCAAAATCTTGCACCAAGAAGGGACAGCTGTGACTCAAAAAGTCAGGCTGGGAGAGCTCCTGAAAGTGGGAACTGGGCAAATAAATTTTGGTTTTGTGGGTAAAATTGGGCTGCAATTTGCTAGAGAAAAAAAAATGGTAAAAAAAAAAAGGAAAAAAATAGGAAATAAAAGAAAAAGGCAAAAAAAAAAAGGAAAAAAATAGGAAATAAAAGAAAAAGGCAGGAAATTGGAAGAAGAGTGGAGCTGGAATGAAACCCAGAGGGATTTTGTCTCTCCAGGATCTCTCAGGGATTGGGATCAGACACATCCACGTSTGGGAAGCTTTGGAAACACAAAAAATTCACAAATTCTGAGGGGGGAAACAGCTGCCCCAMCACCAGGAACTTTCTGTTTCAGGCCACGGTTATTTTTGTGGCCAGATTCTCAGTTTCAAGTGCTTTTTATTTAGAGAATGTTTTTGTTTCAGCAGGGAGGGAGCCAAAATGCAAAACCCACAGCTGTGAGGCCTGGTGGGGCCTGGCCCTTCCCCTCAGGATTTGCAGGCTGGGATTTTGGGCACAAAGACACTCAAAACCTCTTTCTGAGGGGACCAAAACCACCTCGATATTGCTCATTTTCCCTCAGGTTATGGAGGAACCCCCTGGGCTGGATGTGAGGAGAAATGGAGGGGGAGCAGCGGGAAAAGCTGAGGGGAAGATGGGGAAGGTTCAATCCCTGAGGAAATGGAGGAGCTGCCTTTTAGCCTGCAGTTGTTGGCTCCTTTTCCTGGAAGTGTTGGAACCCTGGATGCTGAAAATGTTGCTTTTTCAATATTAATATCCTCATATTAACCTGGCGAGGCCTGGTGGGGCCTGGCCCTTCCCCTCAGGGCCTGGCCCTTCCCCTCAGGATTTGCAGGCTGGGATTTTGGGCACAAAGACATTCAAAACCTCTTTCTGAGGGGACCAAAACCACCTCGATATTGCTCATTTTCCCTCAGGTTATGGAGGAACCCCCTGGGCTGGGCTGGATGTGAGGAGAAATGGAGGGGGAGCAGCAGGAAAAGCTGAGGGGAAGATGGGGAAGGTTCATTCCCTGAGGAAATGGAGGAGCTGCCTTTGGCCTTTTCCACTTTCCTGGAAGTGTTGGAACCCTGGATGCTGAAAATGTTGCTTTTTCAATATTAATATCATCATTTAATCATGTTAAAAAGTTGCTGAGCCTCAAGCAAGCAGCACATTTGAGCTGAGGCCTTGGGACAGGCCCCAGCATTGAGTGACAGCCCAGGGGCTGTGGGTGTGGGGTTTGAKCAGAACTGTGGGATCCCACWGGGTAAAACACTTATATTTMAKATTTTTAGCATAAACTAATGTGTTYRAGCCAAGAAGGAGGATTTAAGGTGTTGTCCAAGTCCTTWTTTTYACCWTCTTCTTCYTCCTTCTTCAAGGGTTYAGGYGATTTTCCCATAAYTGGGTGGAAAAGTTTTGCRCTTKCACTGAGCATGGGGTTGAGAATGTTGAGCTGGTTTTGCCACAGCTGAGCAGAGCTCATTTAAAACATTTAAAACATTCAAAACATTTAAAATATTTGCTTTATTAAGCCCGGTGGTGCAGGTGAGTGTCCCCAGAGGAAGATGTGGCTCCTCAGCTGTGGTACAACTTCAGGTAAGCCTCTCTGCCCTGATTCTTCTGGAAATTTTTATCCATGGTCATCTAAAAAACCCCAAACTTTTCATTAATAACAATTAAAAAATGCTCCAGAAAGGGTGAGACTTAAACCTGTGATTTAAATGGGATTTTCTTTCCACACAAGKCAGTGGAGGCTCCACTTTGCTCCTTTTGTTGGGGGTGGAAACTTCCAGAGGAAATTTCTGAATAAAAGGGGTTTTTTTTGAAGGGTTTTGCAAATAGGGTTTTTCTGAGAGAAAAATCACTTTATATCTTGTGCCCCTGGCAGGGAAAGACACCGAAAAATTGTGCAAATGGAAGTGAAAAGGAAATTTCCTCTCTCAGAAGCAGCAGAGGACAACAAAACAGTGAAAACGGGAGGAAAAAAGGAAATTTCCTCTCTCAGAAGCACTGAGGCAGGAAAGGATAACAAAACACAAAGCAAATGGGAAGCAAAAAGGAATTTTCCTCTCTTAGAAGCAGGAAAGGACAGGAAAACACYGAAAATACGAAGTGAAAAGGACATTTCCTGCCTCAGAAGCAGGAGATGATAACAGAAGAGTGAAAATGAGAAGTGAAAATGGGAATTTTCCTCTCTCAGAGGCTTTGAGGCAGGGATAACCTCTCCTCATGCCCATCCTTACCTTCTGGACCTGCATTTTCACCATCCTCTTGGGTGGTGCTGCCACTGCAGCCCAGTCTGGAGCCCCAAACCTCATGGGCCAAGTGACTCTTCTGCCTGCGGGTTGCTCTATGTTGTAATTCCCAGGCCTAAAGGAGACAGRCATCTCCATTTTGGARCTGGTTTWGGYGTCTTTAATTCCACRATTTACCTCMGTGGTCACAGAAAACACAATTTTTCCTTAACAGCAACAACARTGCCTCAGGAAAAGGAAGATGTGAGACAGCATCAGAACCTTGGGCTGGGTTTTGAGGCAGTTTTTGTTGCCAGCAGGGAAAGATCCATGAGAATTCCATGCTGTGGTGTCCCAGTCACTGCCCTAAGCTAAAGCCTAAAGCAGGGAGAGCTTTTTGGAGATTAAAAAACAATTATTTTTTGAGAGAAAAAGCTTTTTTTTTTTGGAAAAAAATGGGGAACTCCATCCCCATCACCCATTTGTGCATTTCTACCTGCCAGGACTCATTGTGAGGAAAGGATTTCAATTACCCAGGGAAAAAATCCTTATCCAGGAGCCTGGTTGGGAAGCGAGGGCTGCTGGAGGAGAAGGGGACGTGGGCAGGCTCCCACCTCCTCTCCTCCCCCAGGATGGGCTGGTACGCGGCGGGGCTGGGCGTCACCGTCTGGGAGGGGGGAAAAAAAACCCTTCAGAATGGAGAATTTAATGCCAAAAAYCCCCAGAGCAGCAGGCAGCCTTGCTGGGGAGTATTTTGGCTGCTTTCCCCCCTCTTTTTTGGCTCTCTCCTTACCCGAGCCTTCGGCTGGAAGCGCGGGGCTGTCCTGGCACCKATCACGTACCCCCGGCTGCTCATGGGCTGCGAGCTCAAGCACGATTTAGTCTGCAGTTKAAAAGCCAAAATTATTTTATTGACCCTTTAAAGGCACCGTTTTGCAGGGCAGAATTATCTGAGCAACAAAAGCTTTTCCTAATAAAGTTATTCCTAATTATTCCTTTAATTTCTCACTGTTGCGGGTTGGGAAAGGAGATAATTCCTTTCTCCAGGTGGATGTGGGGACATCCTGCAGTGGCTTTGCAGGGCAGGAAGGAGTGCATGGGCAGCAGATACTATTCCTAATTAAGTTATTCCTAATAATTCCCTTAATTTCTCACTATTGCAGGCTGGGAAAGGAGAGAATTCCTTTCTCCAGGTGAGGACATCCTGCAGCAGGACGGTGTGGCCCTGTCGCTCCTGTGCCTTCCCTAAAGGAGCCCCGAAATGGAAGAAGAGCTCACCTCYGGCCCCAGGTAACAGCCTGGCCCCAGCAGAGGGTTCCCCCGCACTCCTTGCACCTCGATTCCCAGCCTGTCTGGGGCAAAGTGGTACGGGAACATTTTCCTGTCTTGGGTGGTTCCGAAGGAGATTTGTTTCTCCACAGCTGGGGCACGGGGAAACGCCAGCGGTGGGACAAACGAGAATAAAAGGAGAGAAAAGAGAGAAAAGAGAGAAAAGAGAGAAAAGAGTGACCATGTGCTGCTCTCTGCCTTCACCTCCCAGGTGGGAACCTCCCTTGGCCCTGGATATTTGGGCTCTGCCCTTCAGCTCTGCCTGTTCAAAGCCACAAAGGGCTGATTTCTCCCATCCTTAGCAAGGAATTGGGGTCTGAGAAGATRCCRCSRCGGAGGAGGWGGAGGAGGAGRAGAAAACACAGCCCCTCTGGGTGYCCCCAGCTCTCACCTTTGTGCCCCACTGCCATCCCGCCCTGCCAGAGCTTCCCGGGCTGGGCTCTGCGTGTTCCCGTTGCTACAGCCACGGGGCAGGGGGATGGCAGCGCGGGGAGGGAGCGGGGGAGAGCCGGGGGTTCGGCATTTCCCGCTGGAATGKGCTGGGCTGGCTCCGGGGAGCAGCCTCGGCTTGTGATGTCAAAGCCCTGCGGATGTGCAAACAGTTCCTCCCCTCTCGGTTTCCAAGTGGCAGCAAAAAAATCCCTGGCTGGGATTAAATCCAAGCCCTTCCCCGAGCACAAGTGGGAACCTCGTGAGGGAAGCAGGAAGCAACAAAATATTAAGGACAAAATGAGGTTTTTTTTTCCCTCTCAACACCTGCCCTGCTGGCGCTGGAAGAAATCCTTGGAAAATCTCCTGTTATGGCTCATTAAAATACAGGCTGTGAGTTCAGGCTCTTCCCTTCCCCAGCCATAATAACGACCAGAGAATCTTGGAGCATCAAAATATCAAGGAACAGACGAGGCAGGAAGTTGCAGGTTTTGCGTGAAGCTTTATTTGATCATTCTCACTGTGTGCAATGGATCATCAGAGGGACCACGGGGCTGGGACGGGGTCGGGGTCTCCATGGCCAGTCCCCACCATCAGCACTGCAGCTCCTCCTGCCTTCCCACTGCCACCTGCACCCGCAGCAGCTGCAGGGACGTGAGGACTGTGCTGGACACGGCTCTGGCAGCCTGAAAAGAAAGCAGGATTTTCCTCTGAGGTTTGTAAAACCCCCTCCCTGCTCCCCTYGCAGGGYYCCACGGCGTTCCCAGCACCACYTYWGGGGCACAAACCCCACCTCCCTGCCCGCCTCCCTSACCTTCACAGCCCCAGGCCCTTCTTCAGGSYGGAGATCAGAGGGTATTTGCCCTGGTGGCAGAAGTTGCCGGTGAAGTCATCCAGGTCGATGGTCCACACCATGGCCCCTCCGAAGTTGTTCTTCTTCAGCCAATCCACCTGTGGGGAGGAAAACCCCGCTGAGCCCCAGGAGCTGATCCCACAGGAGGCTCCAGCCCCATCCCAGCACATCCCCAGCACCCCCAGACCTTGAGGTTGAAGCTCTTGACGTTGTCGTAGCCGATCCACTCGTTGCCCTTGTAGGCGTAGGGCACATCCTCGGGGGCATCCCAAGCCTGGGTGGCTCCGGTGTTCAGGAAGCTGCAGATCTGCCAAAAAGGGGCAGTGGGAACGTGGGTCGGGGCAGGAATTCCGTGCTGGGAAGTGCCAGCGGTGTCCGGGCTGCCCTGGCAGTGCCGGGGGCGGGTGCCACACACACCTCGTAGTAAGCCAGGAGCCCGGCCTCGCCGGTGTAGGGTCCTGCGGGGCCAGGTCCGGAGGCTGGGGCTCCGATGGCTGTGTTGGAGGGGTTCGTCAGGGTGAAGGTTTTCCCGTAGGTGGGGAATCCMACCAGCAGCTTCTGAGCCGGGGCGCCGTTGTTCTTCCAGTAGTTCATGGCGTATTCCTGGAAAAGGCAGCAGGGGTCAGGGTTGGGATGCGCTGTGGGAAGGGACAGCCCCGGGACAGCCCAAAGGCACTCACCACGCTGAGAGTGCTGCCGCTGTCGAACAGGGGGCTGTTCTCGCCCGTGAAGCCGTCCCAGGGCCCGTGGAAGTCGTAGGTCATCACGTGGATGTAATCCAGGTACCTGCGGGCAGCGGGGGCCGTGTCCTCACCCCAGGCACCACAGCTGAGGGTGCCTGGGCACAGCACATGGGGCTCCCTCAGGGGCTCTCTGCAGCTTCCACTGGCAGGAACCCACCCCAGTGTCACCAGTGAGCCCGGACTGTGCCACTCACTTGCCCAGCTCAGCAATCTCGTAGCCAGCCTGGATGGTGGAGACTCCTCCGGCCACAGCAGCAGTGACCATGAGCCGGGGCCGGTTGCTCTGCCTGGCTTCCTGCTCGAAGGCTGCCACCAGTTCCTGAGGGATCCAAGGCACAGGAATCACCTGGGGGCTCTGGGATGGGGCTTTGCATCTGCCCAGAGYTCACAGGCCYGGAGCCAAGCCCACCTTAACCAGGACAGTGAAGAGAGCCTTGTCCTGGGCGGGGCTGCCCCTGGAGCCGGGGTATTCCCAGTCCAGGTCCAGCCCATCGAATCCGTACTGSCGCAGGAACCTGACCACGGAGTTGATGAAGGTCTGGCGGTTCTGGGGTGTGGAGACCATGGTGGTGAACCTGGGCAAGCAGAGCAAACAGAGTTGGGGCTTGGAATTGAGCCTCTTCCTCCTTCCCCTCCCTTTCTTGGCAGTCRTCATKGGAAWGARCTGGTTTGAACTCACTTCTGGGTGCCRAAATTCCATCCTCCAATGGCCAGCAGGGTCTTCAGGTTCCTGTTCCTGCAAGGACAGGACAAGAACCAGAGTGACCTCATGGCTTTGGTGTCACTGTGGCCTTTGCAGACCAGGACCTTTAAGTGGGAAAGGCCAAGGGCCAACAGGCAGCACCTGCAGCTGCTGTCCCCGAGCTCAGGGGATGGAGCTGAACCCCTGCCCTGCCCCAGAGGGAGCAGCACTGCCCGRGGCACTCACTGGTTCTTGAGGCCGTTGAAGGACTTGTACAGGGTCTCATCRTTCCACTCGTACGTGGTGATCTCATTGTTGTTCATGCCAGCGAAGGCATAGATCAGGTGGTTGCACAGGTTGGGGTCGATGTTCTCAGGTGTGTACCTGCCCTCTCCGGGCCGGTACTGAGCCCAGTTGGTGAAGTAACAGCTCAGCACATAGGCAGTGCCTGCGGGCAGACAGCGGCCATGGAGGGGCTGCAGTGCC
>CADDXX010001064.1:104434-114949 GCA_902810485.1 Alauda arvensis | reverse complement strand
GCCGGGGCGCGGCCGCTCAGCTCGATCAGCTGGTGCAGCCGCAGCTTGCGGCAGTAGATGGAGGCGGCCTCGGGCTCCAGCGCGATCAGCAGCTGCTCCGGCGCCTCCGGGGACACCAGCCCGGCCTGCGGGGACACGCGGTGACAGGGCGGGGAGGGGACGGGCACCGGGGGGGTCTCAGGGTGTGTCCACGTGCCCTCAGTGCTCGCACAGGATTGTGGAATGTGGGAGGACCCAATGCTCAGCAAACATCCCAATGTTCACCCAGAATCTCAACTGACCAATCAAACACTCAACCTATGGCCCAACAGCTCAACCAACAACCCAAACCAATCAGCCTGCTGTGAATCCATCCAACCACTCAACCAACCAACCACTCAACCTGCTGTGAATCCGTCCAACCACCCAAACAACCACCCAACTGACCAAATACCTGACCACCCAACCATCCAGCCAACCAATGACCTGGTCACCCAACCAGCCGTCCAACCAACCACCCACACAATCATCCAACCAATGACCTGACCACCAAACCAACCACCCAACCACTCAACCTGCCAGGAATCCATCCAACCGTTCAACCAACCAACCACCCAACCAATGACCTGACCACCCAACCAACCACCCAACCAACTACCCAACCAACCACCCAACCAACCACCCAACCAACCTCAACCCAATCACTCAATCAATGACCCACTCAAGCAATGAACCAACCACTGTCCTGAACACCAAAACAACCACCCAACCAACCAGCCAACAGCTCAACCAACGACCTGAGCACCAAACCAATCACCCAACCAATGGTCAAACTGCTCAACCAGCCACCCAACCAATGACCCACCCATTCAACCAAACAACCAACCAACACAYTGACCAACAACCCAACCACTCAACCAAACAACTGCTCAACCAATGACCTGAGTGCCAAACCAAACCCCAACCATTGAACAATTCAACCAATCAACCGCCCAGCTATGCACTTATCCACCCACCTGGTCAATTATCCACCTACCCAACCAACAACTTTTGGTTGGTTTGGGTTGGAAGGACCTTAAATCTTGCACCATCTCACCCCCATCCATGTTCAGGGACAGCTCCCACTGTCCCAGGTGGATCCAAGCCCAGTGTCCAACCTGGCCTTGGGCATTCCCAGGGATGCAGGGGCAGCCCCAGCTGCTCTGGCAATTCCAGCCCAGCCCCTCCCCAGCCTCCCAGGCAGCAATTCCTGCCCAAGATCCCACCTAACCCAACCCTCTGGCAGCGGGAATTCAGTTGGAGGGAGGAAGGGGATACCACGGAGACCACAACCCCTGTGAGGGCCACCACGGGGTCACCCTCCGGAGTGCCCCCACCTTGTAGGCCGCCTCCCGCATGAACTGCTTGGCTGGCTGCTTCCAGATGGCTGGCACGGTGAGGACCCAGCGGATGGCGTCGCTCTCGGGCAGGGATGGGCACTGGTCCTTCAGCTCCTGCCAGGGGACAAGCGGGAGGTGATGCCTGGGGGTTCCCGGTGGATCACGGAATGGTTTGGGTTGGGAGGGACCTTAAATCCCATCCAGTCCCACCCACCCAGGGACACCTCCCACTATCCCAGGTGGCTCCAAGCCTTGATGTCCCTTGGGTACTTCCAGGGATAGGGCGGCCACAGCTTCTCTGGGAATTCCATGCCAGGGCCTCCCCACCCTCATAAGGAATGCACAGAGAGGACACAGAAAATTCCATTTGGGAAGGAGGAGGAGAGAKGGAGATGGCCCCACCTGCACCGCGTGCTGCTTGAAGAAACGCAGCGCGTGGGCGAACACCTCCAGCGCCGGCATCTTCTTCCCGTTGACAGCTTCCAGCTCGGTTTTCATGGTCAGATCCTRCCGGGAACAGCAAATGGATCACCCGAGGGGCTGGGAGAAAGCCAGATCCACCACCAAACCTCGGGAATTTGCTCATCCTTCTGTGCCTAGGATGGAGCTCAGGCACCTGAAGCTTTGTGCAGCCACATCCACCCACCCTGCAACAGCTCGGATGGGAGA
The DNA here is from genome assembly GCA_902810485.1 of Alauda arvensis. Classification (NCBI taxonomy): domain Eukaryota; kingdom Metazoa; phylum Chordata; class Aves; order Passeriformes; family Alaudidae; genus Alauda; species Alauda arvensis. The sequence continues at coordinate 112,922 of CADDXX010001064.1, read as the reverse complement.
ACCTCAAATCCACCCCCTAAAATGGGCTAAAATCAGGTTTTCCCCAACATTTCCAATTCCTAGCCTGGCCAGGATGCCCCCGGGAACATCAGGACGGGAGCAGGGACTSACGCTGGTGCTGTGGATCTTCATCTTGAACTTCTCGAAGTAGAACCACTCGCGGGCCTCCTCGGGGTCCAGGTCGTGGTAGTAATCACGGGCGGTGTAGCCGAAGCTGTGGAAGGTCCCCTCCGGGGTCAGCAGGAGGCTGGTGGGGGTCTTCTGGTTGGCCACGCCCGGGTCCCCCCCTTCCCATTTCCTGCAAAGAGGAGCCGGTGAAATTCCAGGGAATGGGCCCCCGCCAGGTTTAATGTGTTTCTGTGGGCAGTCTGAACAACATTAAAGGGGGACAAAAGAGGAGAGGTGATCCTGCTCCATCCTCTGAGGAATTTCATGGGATTCCACACTGKTTTGGGTTGGGAGGGACCTTGGAGAACACCCAGTGCCACCCACTGCCATGGCAGGGACGCCTCCCACTGTCCCAGGGGGATCCAAGTCCCATCCCAGCCTGGCCTTGGACATTCCCAGGGATGCAGGGGCAGCTCCAGCTGCTCTGGCAATTCCAGCCCAGCCCCTCCCCACCCTCCCAGGCAGCAATTCCTGCCCAAGATCCCAGCCCAATCTGCCCTTTGCCACTGGGAAGCCATTGCCTGTGTCCTGTCCCTGCAGGCCTTGTCCCCAGCCCCTCTGCAGCTCTTCTGAAGCACCTTGAGGTACTCTGAGGATTCCCTGGATTTTTCCCTTCTCCAGGGGAACATTCCCAGCTCTCCCAGCCTGGCTCCAGAGCAGAGGGGCTCCATCCCTTGGAGTATCCTCCTTCCACACCTTCCACTCGCTGCTGCCAGGAATCACCTCCCACCAACCCAACCTCTGACCATTTTGGGGCCATAAAGGTCCTTTCCCTGCTCCAGGAGCAGCTCCGGGGCCGCTGGCAGGTCCCCACCTCATCATGTGGATGGCCTCGGGATCRCTGGTGAAGCTGAAGGCGTAGCCGCTGGAGGTGGTGCCAAAGTCGATGGCCACCACCACAGAGAAGGACGGGCTCTGCTGGGAMCGCGCCTCGCTCCGCTGGAAGGCAAGGAACGGCATCGAGCACCCAGCTGGGGCTGGCTGATGCCACAAGAGCAGGAAAAACCCCAGGAAGGAGTTCATTTTCCCAGGATTTTCAGGATTTTTCACGGATTTTCCACCCAATTTGGTGATTCCCTGATGGGTGATTTCTCTTCTTCTCCTTACACATCTTCCACTCATGGGGAAAAGGGTCTCATATATTCCACAGGGACACAGGGATTTGGGCAGCCCTGGAGAGGGATGGGCACCCATGGGAGCAGCCAGGGTGGTTGGAGGGTCCTGTTTTTATTGTGCTGAGCCCTCCTCACTTCAACCCTGAAATAAGAGCTGAGATTCCCAAAAAATTTTCCTGTGTCTGGTCTCAGTCCAAGGGACCTTGTCCCAGGTGTCCCCATGGGTCACTGAACCCAAACCTTTCTCTGCTTCGCATCTCGGACCGGGTGACACCATCCCAGCTGTCCCCAAGCGTCCCCCAGCCAAAATCCTTCCCTGTGTCCAATTTCGCTCCAAGGGACCTTGTCCCAGCTGTCCCCAAGGGCCACCYGGCTGAAAACATTCCCTGTGACCAATCTCACTCCAAGGGACATTGGCCCAAGGTGTCCCCATGGGTCACTGAACCCAAACCCTTCCCTGCTCAGATTAGGTGACATCATCCCAGGTGTCCCCAAGGATCACCCAGTTGAAAATCTTCCCTTGTGACCAATCTCACTCCAAGGGACATTGTCCCAGGTGTCCCCATGGGTCACTGAATCCAAACCCTTCCCTACTTCCCATCTTGGACCAGGTAACAACATTCCAGGTGTCCCCAAAGGTCACCCAGCCAAAATCCTTCCCTTGTGTCCAACCTCAGTCCAAGGGACATTGTCTCAGGTGTCCCCAAGGATCACTCGGTCAAAACCCCTCCCTGTGACCAATCCCACCTTGTCCCCAGTGTCCCCAAGGACCACCCAGCTGAGAATCCCCCTGTCCCAGATGTTTTGGGATGTCCCCACCACTGCTCCCACACTTCGGCCGTCCCCACGCCGTGTCCCCATCCCTTCCCCCCAGGGCTGTCCCCGTGCCGAAGGAGCCGTGAGGATGTGACAGGGCCCTGTCCCCACGTCCCCACGGGAAGCTGAAAGCCTCGTTAACTTTTAATGTCCCCGGATTTGATAAGTGCGGGCAGGAGCCAGGGAAAACGCCGGGATCAGCAGGGAAGAGGCGCAGGAATGTGCAGGGATGAGGAGCTCCAGGGAGGAGCCGGCTCTGGAACGCGKCCTCCCACACCCGSGCGAGGGCAGGAGCTCTGTGGGGTTAAACTGCTCCTGGTGGGTCATTCCAGAGCTGGRAAACCCCTCCATCCCGAAAATCCCATGGATAAAGGTCCTGGGAACAGACTGACCCATCCTGGGGGGCTGGAGGGGAGGGGGAGCAGCAACTGGGGAAGGACCAGAGGGGGAAAGGACAGGCCTGGGACAGACCCCAGCAGCCCCCAGGGACCCCACACTGGCCTTACTGGGAACCCCACGACAGCCTTATTGGGATCTCACTACAGCCTTACTGGGACCCCACAGTGGTCTTACTGGGATCTCACAATAGCCTTACTGGGATCCCACTGCAGCTTTACTGGGACCCCACAACTGTCTTACTGGGAACCCCATAACAGCCTTACTGGGATCTCACAACAACCTTACTGGGAATGGCACAATGGCCTTACTGGGACTCCACAACTGCCTTACTGGGGCTGCACAATGGCCTTACTGGGAATGCCACAATGGTCTTACTGGGAACCTCAAAACTGCCTTACTGCAGACCCCATAACTGCTTTGCTGGAGATGCCATAGTGATCTTACTGGGAACCCTGCAAAGGCCTTACTGGGAACCCCGCAAAGGCCTTACTGGGAACCCCGCAAAGGCCTTACTGGGAACCCCACAAAGGCTTTACTGGAGACCCCAAAACTGCTTTAGTGCAGACCCTACAATGGCCTCCCTGGGAACCCCACACTGGCCCTACTGTGAACCTCCCAATGGCCTTATTGGAGACCCCACAAGAGCCTCAGTGGGAACCCCAAAACTGCCTTATTGAAACCCCAAAACTGCCATATTGAAATCCCAAAACTACCTTACTGGGGATCCCAAAACTGCCTTACTGGGGACCCCAAAACTGCCTTACGGGGAACACCATAATGGCTTTATTGGGGATCCCACTATGGTCTTACTGGGCCCACACATTGGCTTTACTGGGAACTCCATAATGGCCTTACTGGGGATGCCATAATGGCCTTACTGGGACCCCACAAGGGCCTTACTGAGAACCCCAGTACGGCCTTACTGGGACCCCAAAACTGCCTTACTGGGGATCCTATAATGGCCTTACTGGGAATCCCATAATGGCCTTAATGGGACCCCAAAATGGCCTTACTGAGAACCCCCCTATGGCCTTACTGGGACCCCAAAACTGCCTTAGTGGGACCCCTGTAATGGCCTTACTGGGACCCCATCACTGTTTTACTGGGAACCCCATAATGGCCTTACTGGGAACACAATAATGGTCTTATTGGGAACACCACACTGGCCTTACTGGGGACCCCACTGTGGCCTTACTGGGAACCCCATTGTGGCCTCACTGGGAACCCCATATTGGCCTTACTGGGAACCCCATATTGGCCTTACTGGGAACCCCATATTTGCCTTACTGGGACCACACACTGGCCTTACTGGGAACCCCATGATGGCCCTACTGGTGTCCCCGGGCTCCCAGTGTCCCCCCACTCACCGGTGACTGGGAGGGTGTCAGGGGGGCGATGCTGCAGCTGTCCTGGGGTGTCCCGGGCGGGGACGGGGTCGGGCACTGCTCGCCGTTGGCACCTGGGGACAGGGACGGGGGAGTGTGGGTGACCCCAATGCCCCCAAAGACCCTTCCCCAGGGAGAGACCAGCCGGGACATCCCAATGGAGATGGATCCAGATGGGAAAGGATCCCAGCGCTCCCAAAGACCCTTCCCCAAGGAGAGACTGGTTGGGGCATCCCGATGGGAATGGGTCCAGGTGGGGAGGGATCCCAGCCCTTCCCAAGGAGAAACCACCCAGAGACATCCCAATGGAGATGAATCCAGGTGGGAAGGGATCCCAGCCACTTTCCAAGGACCCTTCCCCAAGGAGAGAGCAGCTGGGACATCCTGATGGGAATGGATCCAGGTGGGAAGGGATCCCAGCCCTCCCCAAAGACCCTTCCCCAAGGAGAGACCACCCGGGACATCCCAATGGAGATGAATCCAGGTGGGAAGGGATCCCAGCCCTTTCCAAGGACCCTTCCCCAAGGAGAGACCACCCGGGACATCCTGATGGAGACGGATCCAGTGTGGATGTGGTGGTGGAGGGGACGGAGTCACTGTGGGGGCTCCAGATGTGGAGTCCATAAAATCATGGAACTGTGGGATGGCTGGAGTTGGGAAGGTCCCTAAATCCCGCCCAGTGCCACCCCATCCACGGGCAGGGACACCTTCCACTGTCCCAGGTGGCTCCAAGGTGGCCTCGGACACTTCCAGGGGTGGGGAAGCTGCTCCAAGCCAGCAGCTGGAAGGTTTGGATTCGGTGGGAATGGRGGAGAACTTGGAAAGAGGGAAAGGAATTTTGTCTGTGGTTCAAATCCATGGAGAACCAGCGAGGGAGGGTGGGCCCGGCTCAGAGCCCTGGCCACGCTCCGGAACATCCCGGTTTTCTGGAGACCCTGGAAGCGCCTGCGTGAGCTCGCAGTGATCCCAAAATCTGGGGGTGGGGACCTCAGGGATCACGGGCACAGTGGATTTTCCCTCCTCCTTTTCCTCCTCCTGGAGCCAGCAGCTGTCCCRGTCCCCTCCAGCGGCAGAATTCCAGCCCCGCGATCCCAGAATCGGGATGGGATGAGCCCCGGAGTCCCCGCCCCACACCGGGGACAAGGGACTGTCCCGCCCGCGCTGCCCCGGGCACCTGGCTCCAATTAGCAGCCGGCGTTAATTAATCACCGCCCACCGAGGAGCCGCTGGACCGGCTCCAGCTGGAAGGAGCTGGGGGAGCGGCTTTCCTGAGGGATTGGGATGGGGTAAAGTGTTGGGAACGGGCTGTGGGGTCCGGGCGGTGACACCGGGGAGGTGAAGGGACTGCGGGCCCCAAATCCCAAATCCCCGATCCGGCCGGGATCGGGGCCATGGGAGCGGGGAGCAGCAGCGCCCACCCCCAGCCGGGCTCTGGAGAGATTTGGGAACGGAGGAGGTTCCCTGGCTGGAGAGATTTGGGAACAGAGGAGATTCCCTGGTTGGGGAGATTTGGGAACAGAGGAGGTTCCCTGGTTGGAGAGATTTGGGAACAGAGGAGGTGCCCTGGTTGGAGAGATTTGGGAATGGAGGAGGCTCCTCAGGAAAGAGCAGAACTCCAGATAAACCCATCCCAGGCTCCCAGTGCCACCAGTTTGCACTGGGACAGCCACCGGGACACCCCAGGGAATGCCCCGGGATCCCCCAACAGCAGCGTTTTGGGATTGGGATTGGGATTAGGGTTGGGTTTGGGGTTGGGATTGGGGTTGGTTTGATCCCGACTTTCCGTGTCTGGGGAAGAGCCACACGGCAGAGTTGGGGACAGTGACAGCCATGTCCCCCCGCCTCCGCAGCCGGGCTGGTGACACGTCTGCTGTCCCCTACACCTGCTCCGTGAGTGCTTTTCCCTGTATCCCTGTCTGTCCCATAAATATTTGATCCCGGACAAACGGGAATGGTTTCTCGGCCGCCTCCGCGTGCGACAGAGCCGGGAGGGGACAGTGACCCCCCGGGGGGACCCTGGAGAGCCTTGGACATGAAACCTCATTCCTGCGGATAGGGATCGGGATCGGGGGGGTCATTCCTGCCAGAGCCACGGCACTCCTGGTTTGTTCTGGGATGGAGGGACCAGGTTTGGGGTGGCAGGATCAGGTTTAGGACAGAGGGTTCAGAGATGAGATGGCGGGATGAGGTTTGGGATGGCGGGATGAGGTTTGGAATGGCGGGATGAGGTTTGGAATGGCGCGATCAGGTTTGGGATGGAGGGATCAGGTTTGGGATGGCAGGACAAGATTTGGGATGGCAGAACGAGATTTGGGATGGAGGGATGAGGTTTGGGATGGAGGGATGGGGTTTGGGATGGAGGGATCAGGTTGGGGATGGAGGGATCAGGTTGGGGATGGAGGGATCAGGTTTGGGATGAGGGGATCAGGTTTGGGATGTCGGGATCAGGTTTGGGATGGCGGGATCAGCTTTGGGATGGCGGGATCAGCTTTGGGATGGCGGGATCAGGTTTGGGATGTTGGGATCAGGTTTGGGATGTTGGGATCAGCTTTGGGATGCCGGGATCAGCTTTGGGATGATGGGATCAGGTTTCCTCCCACAGCTGGTTCTGGTTATCCCGACACGGGAGCTGCGGAGGGGACACAGGGGGGGACAGCGAGGACCCGGAATGATCATCTGGGAATGGTCAGGGGACATCTCAGCCAGCGCCACCCCCTTGGGGACATCCTTACCCATCCGCAGGCTCTGCATCCCGGGCTCCAGGAGCATCGCCATGGCCTGCAAAAGGAAAGGACAAAATCCATCCCCGCGTCCCCTTGGCGGCGCGGGGTGGCCACGGCGTCCCCTCAGTGCCACCCCCAAAAAGCCACACCCGGGGTGAGGCCGGGGTTTGTAGGGTCGGCAGGAGGGGACCCCAAATCCCAGCTCCCCACGGGGTGTGGGAGAGGCTGTCCCAGTTTGGGACACACTGGGATTTCTGGGGTTGGCAGGAGGGGACCCCAAATCCCAGCTCACAAAGGGGTGTGGGAGAGGCTGTCCCAGTTTGGGACACACGCGATTGTCACTGTCCAGGGTGTCCCCAGCCGCCGTGGGGACAGGGATGGGAATTCCTGGACAGATGTGCAGGGTGCAGATGTGCAGGGTGCAGATGTGCAGGGTGCAGATGTGCAGGACACAGCTGTGTGGAAATCGCTGTTCCTGCACATTTTTTACCCTCAACCAAAGCCCTTTTTTTTTTTTTCCCTTGTTTAGGAAAAATCCCGATTTATTTTTTTTGCTGGAAGCCCGGCTCTTCCCAGGGATTGTGACCCGGCCTGGACCCGCTCCAAACCTTTTTCCCGGGATAACCCCCCAGCTCCGGGCTCCCTTCCCGAGGCCGCAGCCTCCCGCCACCTCGGAGCCCACCCCCAGCCCGCGCCCGCCGCTCTCATCCCACAAATCCAGAGGCTCGGGAATCAGGGCTGAGCTCATCGGGAGAGGCCTCCCCGCCGGCCAAACCCACCCACGCTCCGCCGGCCCCCGCAGCCTCCCCTCTTCCCAAAAAAAAACCCAAAACCCTCGGGATACCAAGGGCAGGTGGGGAGGCTTTCCCTGGAATAGGGGGGTCCAGCTGCGGCCACCCCGGGTGGGGAAGGGCCCTGCTGGTGGCCCTGGGGTGACACAGGGGGGGTCCTGGGGGTGCTCCAGGGGCTTTTCCACCAAAACGGGGCTTTTCCACCCAAACGGGCCTTTCCAGGAGGTTTTCGTGCAGGGACGCGCTCCGGAAATCAGCCCCCAGCTGTAGGATTTGTGTCCTTTTCCATCTGCCCCCGGCCCAGGTTGTGTTTTGGGATGGGCAGCGATGTCCCCAATGTCCCCARMCCCGCKCTCGGAGCTCCCAYRTCCCGCAGGGGGACACGCCAGCCCTTGGTGGCTCCGTGGCCGCGTTCCCTGTCCTTCCGTGGCCATGGCGGGGTCCAGGGGGGTCTGTGCCGACCCTCAGCCTCCGGGTGGCCAAAATCYTCCTTCTCCAGGGCTGGCAGGGGGTGGCCCGCAGCCACCTTTGTCCCCAAGGTGCCCGTCCCCTCCCTGGCCAGCAGGGAGGTGTCCCCCCGCAGCGGGCGGTGACYGCGCTGTTGTCACCCAGGGGACACGGGACGAAGCCCCCCGACCCCGGGGGTCCCCTCCAGGGCCGGATCCCGGTGGTTCCCGGGCTCGCTCCGGCCGCGGCGGCGATTTTGAGGATTTTCCACCATTTCCGCCTCTGCGGGGGCTCGCGGAAACGGGGAAAGGAAACAAAGTTTGGGACGGGATCAGGGCGGGGGAGCCCGGGGCTACAGCGGGGCTGGGGCACGGCCCAGAGCGGCACGGGGACAGCAGTTTGGACATCGTGACCCCACAAACTCGGGGTGTCCCCACAAACCAGGGGTGTCCCCACAAACTCGGGGTGTCCCCATCACCTTGGGGTGTCCCCACAAACTCGGGGTGTCTCCACTTCTTTCGGGTGACCCCACAAACTCAGGGTGATCCCACAAGCTCGGGGTGTCCCAACCACTCTGGGGTGATCCCACAAACTCGGGGTGACCCCACAAACTCAGGCTGTGCCCATGGACACCTGCGGGGCTC
>CADDXX010001064.1:39892-60048 GCA_902810485.1 Alauda arvensis | reverse complement strand
CTCTCTCTCGCTCCCTCTCCCCGCGTCTCCCTCTCTGCCTGCTGATGTTTGATCCCGCCGCGGCGCCCGCAGGGATGAGCGATGGAGGGGCCGAGCCCGGCGGGAGCCCCGTGCTGCTGGCCGAGCCCGCGGCCACCGGGCGGGCCCGGGAGAAGCTGCCAAGCCGGGCGGAGCTGGAGAGCGCCCTGCGCGCCGGCGGCGGCGGCGGCGGCGGAGCCGGAGGCGGCTTCAAGGACATCCCGGGAACGTCGGCGGTCAGCCCCGGCTCCTCCAAGCAGTGCGCCCCGGACACCGAGAGCCCGTCGGGGACCGGCGAGGCGGATTATTGCCGCCGCATCCTGGTGCGAGGTACGGACGCGGTGCCCGCTCCCGTCCCCGCTCCCGTCCCCGCTCCCGTCCCCGCTCCCCGCTCTCCCGGCCGGGGGTTCCCTCTCCGGGCACGGGGCATCCCCGGCACCGCTCCCAGCGCATCCCGGGCGCTTCCCGGCTGCGACCTCCGGCCTCCCGGCCCCGCCGCTTCTGCCGCGGTTCCGCTGAGCGCGGCACGGGCCGGGCCCGCTGCCCCAGCCCGGCTCGGCCGGCAGCGCGCCGGGAGCGGGGCCGTGCGCGGCGGGCGGCGGGAGGGGACCGGAGCCGCGATCACGGAGCCGCCGGGCCGGCGGAGCCCCGCGGGGGACGCGCGGGAGAGGGGGGACAGCATCAGCTCGGCGATGTCGCAGGAGAAAAGCGTCACGGAGCGGCGGCGGGCGAGGGGGGGTTTATTATTATTTTTTTTCCCCCGTTTCTAATATCACCGGCTCGTTCCCGGCTGGGGCTCGGCGTGCCCCGGAGCCGCCGCGTCCCGCATCCGGCATCCCGCCCCGCCGCTCCGTCCCCGCCGCCCCGGGACTCGCCGCGATCACTTCTGSCTTGTGGCGAACCCCGGGAAGTTCGGGGCGCCCTCGGTGCGGCCGCCGAGCGCTCCGGGATCCCGGGGATGCTCCGCGTCCCCGCCGCTCCCCCGCCGCTMCCGGAGCCCGCAGCGGCTCGGCGGCCGCTCGGCGATCAGGGCCGAGGCCTCCCGGTGCCCAGCGCAGCGCTCGGGCAGCGCGGCAGGCACCGGAGCGGCGGCCGTGACCTCCCTCCTCACCGGGAACCCGGGTCCATCGTTATCCCGGCCTCGGGCATCCCGGGGAAMGCGCCCCGCCGCTCACCGACAGCCTCCGCTTGTCGCGATAGGCGCCCTTCGCCCCCAGCCCGGTTGTCCCGGTCCGAACCGGGGGCAGCGGCCGGGCAGCGCTCGGGACGAGCCCCGGGGTCCCGCCCGTGGTGTGCCCACGGGCCTGCCGCCGGTTCCGCCGGGGTCACGATGGGGTCAGGCCTCTCCTGGGCCGGTTCCAGCCCTACCGGGGCCGCCCCGACGGTGCCGGTACCGGGAGAGGGCCGGGGCTCCGTGCCCGGAGCCGGGGCAGGGTCCGTGCCCGGTTTCACCATCTTGCTGCGGCCGCCACGAACGGTGCGGACAAAATGGTGGCGGGCAGAAAACGGCGCAGATCACCGGGATGGAGGMGAAACGAACGGGGGGGGAACCCAGCGGGGCCAGCCGGGCTGCGGGGACACCGAGCCGCCGGTCCCCACCCGCCCCGGCCTCCGCCGGGCAGGGCCGGCAGCGAGCGGCGGCTGGGCCCGGGCAGAGCCTCCCGCTCGGGTTTGGGCAAAGCGGGAGGTCAAAACGGTCACTTTTATATTTTAAATTTTTTTTCTTTTTCACATTTTGAATTTTGCCCTCGCTGCTTATCCCGGGAAAGGCGGCCCGGCTGCCACGGCGGCCCCGGCCCCGGTGAGGAGCGGCTGCCGTGGAGCTGCCGCCAGCCCCGGGGCAGCCCCGGTGCAGCTCCAGTGCAGCTCCAATGCAGCTCCAGTGCAGCTCCAGTGCAGCTCCCGTGCCGCTCTGGTGCAGCCCCGGTGCTTTCGGTGAAGTCGGGGGGTCCTGGTGACCCCCTCACACCGGCTGGATCCCGTCGGGGTCTCGTTCCGCTCGCCGGTCCCGCCATACCGGGGATGGTCCGTGCGGGACGGAGCCTCCCCGTCACCTCCCGGGGACAAACGGGACAGGGAAGGACCTGGGCAGCCCCGGCGCCGGTCCCGCTGTCACCGCGGCCGCTGGGGCTGGGGACACACCCCGGGATGTTCCTCCCGGTCACCTCCCGGGCCTGGGCCCGGTGGCCGCAGAGCGCGTGGAGGGACCCCGGTGGCATTTGGTGCCACCGCATGGCACGGAGGGGACATCCTGGGGGCTGGCAGGGGGGTGTGAGCCCCAAAAGGTCCTGGCAGCTSTGTTGGTGAGGGAAGCCAGGTAGGCACGGGGTGTCCCTGTGCCAGGGTGGGGTGTCCCTGTGCCGGGAAAAGGCGTCCCCGTGGATTTGGGTGTCCTCTGCTCTTTCGGGGGGTTTCAACCCCAGCCCTGTCCTGGCTCTAGAGCCACCAGGTGCACCCCTGTCCCCAAGAGCAGATGTCACCAGCGAGGCCCAAGGCTCCGTATCCCCCCCGGGCAGCCCCGGGAATTGTTTGGGCTCCAGAATGGGAAAAGGCAGCGGGTTCCAAAGGCTGGAATGGGGGGAACGGCCTGAGCRCCCCAAAAGCTGCACCGGGGCAGCTCAGCAGGGCTGGCACGAGGGGTTGGGTGTCMCCTGTGCCGCGCTGTCACCGCGGCCGTGCCCTGTTCCCTGCGGTCCCCCCGGAGCTGCTCCAGCTGCCGGGGGGGATAACAATAAATAATGCCCGAGCCGAGGCCGAGGGCGCAGCTGCTGCCCTGGATCCGGCGCTCCCGGCTGTTGTTGTGCAGGACGTGGGCAGGGACGTGGGCACGGGAGTGCGGACGTGGCCTGGCCATCGTCACCGCTCTTCCCACACAAAATGGTTCCCRGCGCTGATCCCGCCGGAAAAGCCGCTGATCCGCCTACAGCCCCCGTCCTTCCCGGCAGCTCCGGGCCAGCCCGTGGGGTTCGGGGTGTGGGTGCGGTGCCACGGTCCCCTGTGCCACCCCGGGTGTCCCCAAGCCCTCGGGACTCCTTCGGTGCCGCGTTCCGGGATGGCGGCTCGGCCACGTCCCGCGGCTCCGCGGTGGGAAAGCGGCTCTGGGATTGGGGTCCCTTTCCCCAGTCAGTGTTTGGTTCCCATTGCCACCATCCCGGTGCCTGATCCACTGCCCTCATCCCGGTTCCTCTGTCCCCATCCCGGCTCCTCCGTCCCCATCCCAGCTCCTCCACCCTCATCCCGGCTCCTCCAGCCCCATCCTGGCTCCTCTGTCCTCTGGCAATCCTATGGCAGTGCTACCATTCCCGTCCCAGTGTCACCATTCCCATCCCAGTGCCGCCGTTCCAATCCTGGTGCTACCATTCCAATCCCAGTGTCGCCATTCCCACCCATCCCAGTGTCACCATTCCCATCCCAGTGCCGCCGTTCCCATCCCAGTGCTGCCATTCCAATCCCAGTGTCACCGTTCCCATCCCAGTGTCACCATTCCCATCCCAATGTTACCATTCCCATCCCATTGCCACCATTCCAATCCCAGTGTCACCATTCCAATCTCGGTGCTGCCATTCCAATCCCAGTGTCACCATTCCAATCTCGGTGCCATCATTCCCATCCCAGTGTCACCATTCCCATCCCAGTGTCTCCATTCCAATCCCAGTGCCACCATTCCCATCCCACCACCACCATTCCCATCTCCACCGTCCCCACTCTATCTCAGTCACCCCATTCCTGCCTTCTCCTCGCTGTTTTCCTCCTTCCTACCCCAGGAATTTTATAATCCCTTCATGCCCCACTCAGCTGGAGGGAGGGAAGGAGGGAGGGAAGGAGGGAGAATCATTGACCTCCAACTGGGATCTCTCCGGAACTGGGATCCAACATCCCAAATTCAGGGCCTGCCTTGGGGCTTGGAGCCACTTCCTGGCTGGATTTTAACCCCCTGGAAAACCCCCCGGGGCTCTGCAGGGAGGGCTCACCCACACCAAGTCAGGCTTTGGGATCTGGGAAGATCCCAGCAGGCGATTCCCGTGGCTCATTGTAATTCCTGGGAGCTGGGACAGAATTCCTGTCGATTTTTTACGGTGGAGTTCGTCCTTTCCCGGTGGGAAGCAAAGCCACGGAGGCTCCTCCGGAGTGGCCACAACCTGGGATGGAGCCAGACCCTCAAGCTTTTCCTTCCCTGGATATTTCCAACCTTGTAAAATCCACGTGGGAGCAGCTCAGCGCCCACGGCGCTCCCAAGAATCATCCTTTAATAGGAAACAGCCCCAAAATGCGAGCTGAGCTTTCCAAGGAAATGTTCCTTCAGTCAGGATAATTCTGGAGAGATGGGAATCATAATAGAGGTGAATTTTTTCTGATATTCCCAAGGAAGAACAGGAATCAAAAATTACATAAAAATCACAGGAGAAAAAAAAAAAATCTTTAATTCAAATTCCTCCTTGGCACAAATCTCCTCTTTGCTCCTGGCTTTCCAAGCTGTTATTTTCAGGATGAAACACTCCCTTTTCCCAAAAACCTTTATTCTTCTTATTAGAAAAAAATTCCATTTTATTATTAGAAAAAAATTTCTATTTAACACAAAAAAAAATTTTTAAACCCATTAAAAAAAAAACCCCATCATTCCTGGAGATTTCTCGCCTTTCCTTGGATATTTATAAACTCTCCCCATTTGAGGGAAGAACCAAGCCACGATTTAGCTCCAGCTTGTGGAGGCTCCACGGATACTCCACCTCCAGCCACTCTTTAATTCCGTTTATTTCCCATTTTACCCCCAAAAAAGCTCATTTTTGGACCAAATCTTTTTGGGTTTTTTGGGGTTTTAGTTTGGTTCTTTTTTCCCTGATGATTTTTCCCCTGCAGATGCCAAAGGGACGATCCGGGAGATCGTGCTGCCCAAGGGGCTGGACCTGGACCGGCCCAAGCGGACGCGGACGTCCTTCACGGCGGAGCAGCTCTACCGCCTGGAGCTGGAATTCCAGCGCTGCCAGTACGTGGTGGGCCGGGAAAGGACGGAGCTAGCGCGGCAGCTCAACCTCTCCGAGACCCAGGTGAGACCCGCGGCGGCTCCCCCCGCTTGGGGACATCGCGGCGGCCGCGTCCCCAAACCCTTGGTGGACGCGTTAAACGTCGCGTTTGTTTAAATATTCACCTCTCGTGGTGTCGGTCAGAGTTGAGTTCTGTCCTACAAAGCCGTGTTTGCTGCTTCCGTGCTCGTGGCGTGGTTTTTATCCAGCTTAGGAATTTTCTGGAATCTGATTGACCCATGAGGTTACACAGTGGCGTATTTATATTTATATTTGTATTTATTTTGCTGTGGCACTGTGAATGTTGGCGGCACCGCGAGTTTTTGGCACGAACAATCTGTGCAAGACGTTTGAAACCATCCTACGTAGGCAAAACAAGACCTTGGCTTTCTGGAAAATTCTGTTTGGGCTGTTAAAATGAGAGAAGCACTCACATCTCTCATAAAAAACCCGTTTTCCTCCATCCCATTCTTGGAATGGTTGGGGACAACACTGAGGGGTCTTTGGGGACCCCCCCAGCCGCTGGTGTCCCCTCAAACGTCCAGCAAAGGGTCCCGGTGAGGTTGGAAAGGGCTTGGAGCAATCTGGGATAAGGGAAGGTGGCACTGGATGAGCTTTGAGGTTATTTCCAAACCCAGCCCATTCCGTGATCCCGTGAAAAGCAGGAAGAGGAAGGAGCGGGAGGTGACAGCGGTGACCCCAGGTGGGACATGGTTTTGGGGGCCACTCCCGCTTTTCACGATCCCGGCGGGATTGTCCATGGAATGAGCCTTGGCTCTCTTCTCCGTCGCCTTCCTGGGATGGTGGGGAGGGATTTTCCTGGTTTTCCTGTGCTGGGGAGATCYGGGAGAATGGATGGGGCGAGCTCTGAGGGTGGTGCCTCTTTGGCTTAGAAATGTGTCATTAAACAGCAATCATAATTAATGAAATAAGATTAATAATTGAAAATAACAATAATAATATCAATCATAAAATAATAATAATATAATTCTAAATATTCTGCTCCATCCACCCCTTCCCTGCCGGGTCTGGCAATGGCACAGCTCCCCTCGATTTCACAATAATTCCAATTTTTCCCACTSTTTTTATGGAACGAGCCCATCCCGGCCGTGGGYRKCYRGGCCCTGGCTCCGAGGGSTGGGATTTGGGGGGATCCCGCTGCYGGGTGRGGGGAAATYGGCGTTCTGGGATGTTTTGGGGTGGTGGAATAGCAGGGTTTCAGTGAGGAGGAGGATTTGGGGTGCGATTTGGCTGTGCCGTCGTCRGGAGGAAAGCGTTCCCTGTTCCCACATTCCCAGTGTCACCTCCATGGTGCCAGGAGGATCACGGGTGGCCTTGGCCGTGTCACACTGCGGGAACAGCTTTGTCCCCCTCGTGAGGGGTTCCCTTTTCCTGGTATCCCTCTTCCTGGGGTTCCTCTTCCCAGGATTTCTCTTCCTGGGGTTCCTCTTCCTGGGATTTCTCTTCCCGGGGTCCCAGTGTCACCTCCGTGGTCCCAGGAGGGTCACGGGTGGCCTTGGCCGTGTCACACTGCGGGAAGAGCTTTGTCCCCAACACAAGGTCCCTGTTCTTGGAATCCCTCTGCCAGGGATTTGTCTTCCTGGGATCCCTCTTCCTGGAGTCTCCCTTCCWGGGATTTCTCTTCCCGAGGTCCCGCTGTCACCTCTGGGAGTGACAGGGACAGGCTTGGCCGTGCCATGGCGAGGGACGAGCTCTGTGTCCCTGGCATTGGATCCCTCTTCCCAAATCCTGCTTCCCAGGATCCCTCTTCCCAAATCCTCCTTCCCAAATCCCCCTTCCTATATCCCCCTTCCCAGGATCCCCCTTTCCAAATCCTTCCCAAATCCTCCCTCCCAAATCCCTCATGCCAAATCCCCCTTCCCAGGATCCATCTTACCAAATCCCTCATCCCAAATCCCTCTTCCATCAAATCCCCCTTCCATCAAATCCCCCATCCCAAATCCCCCATCCCAATTCCTCCTTCACAAATCCCCCTTCCCAAAGCCCGCTTCCCCAATCCCCCATACCAAATCCCTCTTCCATCAAATCCCACTTCCCAGAATCCATCCTCCCAAATCCTCTTCCCAAATCCCCCATACAATTCCTCCTTCACAAATCCCCTTTCCCAAATCCCTCTTCCCAAAGCCCCCATCCCAATTCCTCCTTCACGAATCCCCCTTCCCAAATCCCTCTTCCATCAAACCCCACTTCCCAGGATCCATCTTCCCAAATCCCTATTCCCAAATCCCCCATCCCAAATCCCTCTCCCATCAAATCGCACAGGATCCCTCTTCCCAAATCCTCCGTCCCAATTCCTCCTTCACGAATCCCCCTTTCCCAATCCCTCATCCCAAATCCCCCATCCCAAATCCCTCTCCCATCCCACCCCACATTCCAGGATCCCTCTCCGGCCCTTCCAGGCAGTTCCAGGATTTGTCCCCCCGGGCTCGGGGGCTGTGCCCAGCGGGGCGCCAGGGTCGGGAGGTCACGGCCTTTCCTTAGGGATGAAATTCCCATCTTTTCCCGCCTCCATCCCTGGGTGAGAAAATTCCCACCCCGTGGGCCGGCTCCTGTCGCTTCTCCTCTGCTCTCCCCCTTCCCGCACCATTTTCCTTCCTTCATCCCTGTCTCCTTAAATCCCTCTCCCGGCTTTTCRCACCGATTYTCCTCCCGTTTTTCCATCCCCRCAGCCGATTCCCAGTTCCCAGAACCTTCCCGGCTCCCCCCGGTCGCCTGATTTCCCCCAGAATTCCCAAATTCCTCCTCTTCCTGGGCAGGGTGCGGCTCCCCCAGGATTGGTTTCACGCTCAGGCATCGCCCTTTTCCCGATTCCYGGTTTTTCCCCGCCAGGATGTTTTCCTCAGGAATTCCCAGAGCTTTCAACCGGGTTTTCCAAGCCCCCTTTGGGTCTGGAAGGGGCTGATCCCACCCGGATGTGACCTGGAGAGGGAAAAGGCACCTCCAGCCCCTCCTGTCCCCACCCAACTCCTCCGAACCGGGATAAATCCAAGTTTTGCAGCAATCCCAGGATTTGGGGCGCTTGTGGGGATTCATTCCCGGAGCAGCTCCCAGAATTTAGGGAATTTTCGATCCAAACCAGCAGCATCTCCTGGCTCTGGTTTTTTTGGTAGGGGGGAACATGGGACAGATCTTTTCCAGCCCCTCCCTGGGCTGGATTTCGATTCCAAGACCAGGAAGCTGCTCCTGRCTTTTCCCTGCGGATTTGATGGGAACCCTGAAGGAAAAGGGGCCACCAGGGCTGGGAATTTTTTTTTTTTGTGCCTGTGGATGTTTGGGAAGGGGAGGGGGAAGGATGATTCATCCCGGCGAGGAGGGAATGTGACGAGATGGGAAGAGACACGGTGAGATCGCAGCTGGAATGCTGCAGCCCAGCATTCCCGGGAGCCGCGCTGGAATCCTGCCGAAATCCGGCTGGAAATAGGGGGGGAAAAAGAAGGATTTCGGCTCTGATTTTACTTTCCTGGGAGCTGATCCCGCTGTTGGGCAGAGCTGGAGGCAGGATGGGTTGGGGAATGCGGGATTTGGGAATTTTTGGGCTCGGAGTTCTGCTCCAGGATTGAGGGATGGGAAGAGAGGAGGGATCCTCCAGGGAGAGAGGGATCATCCAGGGAAGATGGGAATCACCCAGAAAAGATGGGAATCATCCAGGAGTGAAAGTGAGAGGATCCAGGGAGAGAGCTGGGATCACTCAGGGGAGAGGGAAAATCACTCAGGGAAGAGCAGGATCAGCCCAGGGAAGATGGGAATCGCCCAGAGGAGATGAGGGATCACCCCAAAAAAGATGGGAATCACCCAGGAGTGAGGGTGGGATCATCCAAGGAGAGCTGGGATCACCCAGAAAAGATGGGAATCACTCAGAGGAGATGAGGGATCACCCCCAAAAAAGATAGGAATCACCCAGGAGTGAAAGCGAGAGGATCCGGGGAGAGCTGGGATCACTCACGGGAGAGGAAAATCACTCAGGGAAGAGCAGGATCAGCCCAGGAAAAATGGGAATCACCCAGGAGTGAGGGTGGGATCATCCAGAGAGAGCTGGGATCACTCAGGGGATAGGGAAAACACTCAGGGAAGAGCAGGATCAGCCCAGAAATGATGGGAATCGCCTGGAAGTGAGGGTGGGATCATCCAGGGAGAGCAGGGATCACACAAGAAAGATGGGAATCACCCAGGGGAGAGGAGGAATTGGCCAGGGAAGAGGAGGAATCACCCAGAAAATATGGGAATCACCCAGGAGTGAGGATGGGATCATCCAGGGAGAGCAGGGATCACCCAGAGGAGAGAGGGATCAGCAGGAGGGAATTTTGGAGCCGCTCCTGCTCAGCCAAAGAGGCTTCCACCCATCCAGGGAATTCCAATTCCCTCCCGGGATCCACRTCCCCACTGAGCCTTCCAGTGCTTTTCCTAATTAATCCGTGGATATGATTAATGTTCAACGAGTTTAATTAACCTGGGAAATGCTTCCATTGGAGAATATTTCCATGGAGAYGCTCACCCCGAGGTCCTTGGGATGAGCTGGGAAGTGGCAGGGGCATCCCAAACCCATCCCATTCCCATCCCATCCCAAACCCATCCCAAATCCCGAGGGCGGCTCGGATCCGGCTTTTTCTGGGAAAACCCTCTTAATCCTGAAGGGAAAAGTGCCCCTTCCTGGTGTCATTATGGGATGGAAAATCCCAGGCAGAGGGGGCAGAAGGACCCCGGGGGGAGAGCAGAGAGGGCGGAATTCCCATAAATCCCTTGTGGGGTGCGATGGGATGGGATGGGATGGGATGGGATGGGATGGGATGGGATTGGGATGGGATAGGATTGGGATGGGATGGGATTGGGATGGGATGGATGAAGGGATTTGCTCTCAGGATCAGGAGTTCCGTGCCAGGCTGAGGTTGAAGCGATCCCGGTGTTTTCCCGCCCTCCTTAGGGCCAGGACAGGGAGGTGACACTCGGGACACGGGACAGTCCCAAGTTGTGCCTGGAAAGGTTTAGGTTGGATTTTTTTGGGACAATTCCTGCATGGAAAGGGTTTCCCAAGTGCCCAGGGCAGGGCTGGATCCCCATTCCCGACGGGATTCACCAGCCCTGTGGATGTGGCACCTGGGGACGTGGTGGTGGCCTTGGCAGTGCTGGATTCAGGAGTCTCCAAGGGTTTTTCCAACCTCARTGATCCCATAATTCCAAGATTTCTGCCCGCCTGGCTGCTGGCAAATCCACGGGATTCTCCTGGGCTCCATCCAGAGCTTCCTGGGGACAGCTGGGCCACCCTACAGCCCCACACCCCCTGGAGCATCCCGGGCTTCCCAAATGGAGCAAAACATCTGGGAAAGGCCGAGGAAGGCCGGSAAGGGTCTATTTATAGCCCGGCAATTAAGAGGAGGCCGTTAAAAATTAATCACCTCGGCTCGTTAGCRGGGACAGAACGAGGGGCTGGGGCTGCCACGGGTCCTCCTCTCCTGGGGGAAAAATAAAATCAGGGAAAGATGAGGTTGGGAAGAGCTGGGAGCCCAAACCCTCAGTGATTCCCGTTTCCCTCTGTGGAATGGAGCCACAGGATCCACCCTAGGTGGTTTTGGAACTTCCATAGGGTTGGGATCTTGGGCAGGAATTGCTGCCTGGCAGGGTGGGGAGGGGCTGGGCTGGAATTGCCAGAGCAGCTGGGGCTGCCCCTGCATCCCTGGGAATGTCCAAGGCCAGGTTGGACTTTGGGGCTTGGAGCAGTCTGGGATAGTGGGAGGTGTCCCTGCCCTTGGAAAAAAAGCTTTAAGATCCCTCCCAACCCAAACCATTTGGGAATTCTGGGATTCAGTGGTTCTTTCCTGAGGGGCCTCCATCCATCCCTCCTTCCATCCCTTCTGCCGGAGCTTTTTTGGGATGGGATGAACTCTCCCATCCCTCWTTTCCTGGAGCACTTCCCTGACCYGTTTCCAGGAGGGATCTGAGGATCTGGGAACAGCATCCCACAGCTGCCAAATCCTTGGGAATCRGTGGCAGTGGGGGGCATCACCCCAAATGATCCCACATTTAACGGGATCGGGTCACTCCGGGGTGCTGAAAGGAATGGAAGGGGATCCTAAATCCTGGAGATTCCCGGGATTTGGGCACCACCAGCAGCTGCTGGATGCCGTTCCCACATCCCAGCCTGCGTCAGAGCACGTTCCTGGAGCAGACCCAGCTCACGTGGCCCCGCTAATCCCGGCCTCTCYTCGGGGGGGGGACAATAAAGCCGGGCCTAAGCGGGGACACCGCGGTGGCAGCGCCAGGAGGATCCCGAATTCCGTCATTTGGGATCCCAAAAACCCAGCAGGGAGCTGGGCTGGGGGGGTAAATTCTGGATTTTTGGGGAGTGGGGAAATTGGGGTGTGCTGTGGGATGGATGAGCTGGATATTTGGGATCCTAAAATATATCCCAAAAAAATCTCCGTGCTTCCAGAATTCTCCGAGCATGGAGTTCAATGATGGATGGGGAAAAAAAGATGGGAATAACTCACCGAGATTTTTTATCAAGGATTTACAATCCCCCCACTCAAAAAAAAGTAAAATCCCAGGATTTCAGGGTTTCTGATGGAAGGTTTTGATTCCCAATGAGGGGTGTTCCCAGAGCAATCCCAGCTTCCTCCAGGTGGATCTAATTGGAATGTTCTCCTGAAGATTTGGTGGGATTTGGGCTTGGTGATGGGTTTTTGGTGAGTTTTGGGGCTGATCCCGATGCTGGGCCAGAATTCCCACCCACAGATCCCATCTAGATCCCTGGGATTTCATGGAGGGTGTCCCCACCCATCCCAAACTCCAAAAACGGGGGAATTCCCCTCCAGTTTGGCCAAATTTTCCATTTCCAGAGGGCACCAGAGCCGGGATATTCCAGAACTTTGGAGCAGGAGCTGGACACGGGCCTGGCTTCCAGCTGGAATTTTGGGAAGGGGCTGTGCTGGGAATGGGATGAGGGTCAGGGACGATTCCCGCCACGCCATCGGCTGGATCCGCATTCCCAAAGGAATGTGTGGAGCAGGGTTTGGAATGGTTGGCGCAGCGGGACGCGCTGGAATGGCGGCGCAGGGACGGATCCATCCGCGCTCGGCGCASGGAGAGGCGGGAAGGTCACGGAGCCGCGGGCTCCGGCAGCGATCCCGATGGATTATACAACACCGGGATCCGGGATCCCAGCGGGGCCGGAGAGAGGAGAAAGAGGAGGGAAAAGGAGGGAAAATGAGGGAAAAGGAGGGAAAAGGAGGAGGGAAAAGGAAGGAGAGGAGGAGGAGGAAGGTGGCGCAGGACGATGCCGGCGTCAGTTGCGGAGCTAATCCCGGCCGATTCCAGCCAGGAATAGCGCGGGATGGCGGAACCGGGGGCCACACGTGCGCCAGGGACGCGTGACGGGGTCAGCGGCAGGGCAGGGCCACCCAAAACAAACATGGCCCCAAATCCCAAACACGGCCCCAAACCCCAAACACGGCCCCACATCCACAGAGAGGGCTCGGGATTGTGCTGTTCGGGGGATAAACGCTGGGAGAACAGCGGGTTTTGGGAATGTGGAAGCCCTGGAGTGTGTGGGGTGGATATTCCTCGGATCCGCCTGGGTGGGTTTGGGGGTTTGGGATCCCAGTGAGGAGCGATTCCCACCACGGCTCGGTCCTGATGCGATGGGAAGTGGAGGATGAGGATGGAAAATGGGAGCCATGATGAGAGGAGAACAATTCCAGTCCTATCCATGTGGTGCTTTGGGATGATGATGGATGGATGGATGGATGGATGGATCCATGGATGGAGGGATGGATGGATGGATAATGGATCCATGGATGGTGGATAGATGGGTGGATGGATTGATGATGGATGGATAGATGGATCCATGGGCAGTTACTGGGCTGAAAACCCGCACAAATCCCCGGATAGTCGAGATGTGTGGAACGATGAGCTCCCACCCTTTCCCTTCCCAGATGAGGCGTTTCCATCGGGATCCCTTCCATGGGAACAATTCCCTTTGTGGCTCGGAGGTGTTTGGGGATGGGAGCAGCAGTCCCACATCTCCAGAGGAGGAATCCTGGGGTGTGGCACTCTCCGAGGTCATGGCACRGGATTCCAGGGATCCAACCCCTGGTGGGCTCCATCCCGGTACTGACAGCCATGAAAAACCGGGATGGAGCTGACATCCCAGGCTCTGGATGATTCCATAGGCTCCAGATGATTCCSTRGGCTCAGGATAACGCCGTGTTCCCRTTTTYATTCCCATTTTCACGCGCTGCTTCCCACAGCCTGACAGGGATCAGGGAACTGGGAGATGTGGGAGCGTGAGCCCATCCCAGGGCTCGGGTTGGGAAGCGCATCCGGCCCCTCGGATGCTGGCGGATCCGAGCTCCCCGGAGCTCCGGCATTCCGAGCGCGGTGACATTTGGGATGACATTCCCAGGGCCAGGGAGGAGGGAGGGGACGCCTTCCTGCCTTCCCAGAGTCACGGGGATGAATCCAACGGGAAAGGATCCATGGGAGGAGGAGAAATCCAGGGGGATCGCAGGGACTCGTTTAGATGTGGAATGGGGAGTGGGGAATGAAAATAAAATAAAATAAAATAAAATAAATTTTAAAAATAAAATAAAATAAAATAAATCACAAATTAAAATATAAAATGTTATAAAATAATATATAAATTGTATAATATGTAAAAAACAAAATAAATATAATAAAAAATAAAATAAAAATATAAACTATCAAAAGTAATTAAAGACAATTGGCTCAGGGAAAAGGAATACACTGGAATAAAAGATGGGAAAATAGAATAGAACAGAGTAGGGGAGAACAAAATAAAATAAAGTAGAAGAGAATTCTAAAGAATTAATGGACAAGAGAATTAAAAAATAAAATAAAATAAAAACATAAAATAAAATTGTAACAATTCAATTTAAATTTTTAAAATAAAATAAAATAAAAACATAACAAAATGATAAAATAAAGGAGAAACATCAATATCGGTGTCACAAGATATAAATATATCATTTTAAAATATGCAGTATGAAATATAGTATAGAATATGCAATACATCATCATTACATTAAATACATTATATGCTATATCTGTACATTATGTATTATAATTAGATACACTTTATAGTTCTATATAAATAATAGCTAGTACTACAGCTATAAATAACTATATAATATCTACGTGATAAAATATTTAATACAAAGTAGAAAATAAAAAAAATTAAAATATAAACATGTAAAGATCAAATAGAATATAAAATAATATCTATATATTTATATAAAACAGAATGTTGTGTATATAATTTTTAATAGATATTTAATTTTTCCATTATTTAAGGTTTTACACCATTTTGTGCCTCCCCATGGACTCTTTCCCAGCCATTTGGGGTCTCTGTGCCGTGATTCCTTCTTCCCGTATTCCCATTTTCTTGGTCAGCTGGGAGAGCTGGGAATGTTCCCCTGCAGAAGGGAAAATTCCAGGGAATGCTCAGAGTCCCTGCAGGGGCTCCAGGAGAGCTGCAGAGGGRCTGGGGACAAGGCCTGCAGGGACAGCACACAGGCAATGGCTTCCCAGTGGCAAAGGGCAGATTGGGCTGGGATCTTGGGCAGGAATTGCTGCCTGGGAGGGTGGGGAGGGGCTGGGCTGGAATTGCCAGAGCAGCTGGGGCTGCCCCTGCATCCCTGGGAATGCCCAAGGCCAGGTTGGGATGGACTTGGATCCACCTGGGACAGTGGGAGTGTCCTCGGGTCAGTGGGATTTTGGGGCTCAGGGGTGGGGCTGGAGATTCCAAACCTGATCCATGGGCTCATCGTGCCCATCCTCAAGGACTAAATCCCACTGAGGGATTTTTCCTGAATTCCTGCTCCTCCTGAATTGCTGGAAAAAAAGTGCTGGGAATGTCCATCCTGTACGGAATGCCACCAGATCTTCGTTAAGGTGTCGCTAATTAGATTTTAGTGTCACTAATTAGRTGGGTTTGGGGCTGCCTGGGTCCTCTGTGGCCCCACCACTGCGGGTTTGGGATCTGCAATTCCCAGGATTCAGCTGCTGCAGGAGATGGGACAATTCTGTGTSGGGTCACCGTGCCTGGGGACATGGGACTGTGCCCAAAGCCATCCCAGGGGTCAGCACAGAGTGACCAGTGGGGGTCAGTGACACGGGGACACCAGCCCTGCTGTCACTGGGATGGGGACACCAGCTCTGGGGTCACTGGGATGGGGACACCAACCCTGGTCTCACTGGGATGAAGACACCAGCCCTGGTGTCACTGGGATCGGGACATCAGTTCTGGGGTCAGTGATGTGGGGACATCAGTCCTGGTGTCACTGGGATGGGGACATCAGTCCCAGGGTCAGTGGGACAGGGACATCAGCCCTGGGGACAGAGTTTGTTCCCAAAACCATCCCAGTGGTCAGCACAGAGTGACCAGTGGGGGTCAGTGGCATGGGGACATCAGTCCTGGGGTCACGGGGATGGGGACATCAGCCCCGGTGTCACTGGGATGGGGACACCAGCCCCTGTGTCAGTGACATGGGGACATCAGCCCTGGGGCCACTGGGATGGGGACATCAGCCCTGGGGTCACTGACATGGGGACACCAGCTCTGGGGTCACTGAGATGGGGACACCAGCCCTGGTGTCGCTGGGACATGGGGACACCAGCCCTGGTGTCACTGCGATGGGGACACCAGCCCTGGGGACCGGGCTGTGCCTGCTGGCAGCGAGTGCCCCGCTGTCCCCGTGCGGGGCTGTCCCCGAGGGCAGGCGCGGGCGGGAGGCGATGTCCCCGCCCTGTCGGTGTCCCCGCCCTGTCGGTGTCCCCGCGGTGTCCCCAGGTGTCCCCCGGTGCCCTCCCCCAGCCCCAGGCTCCATCGGCTCCGCGCTGTGGCTCCTTCGTGTCCCCAGCGAGCCGCCGGTGACACCGGGAGGAGCCCGGGGACCCTGCGGGGACGCGCCTCGGGGTGCCTCCCGCCGCGCTCTAACCCGAGTGTCTCCCCACCCGTGTCCTCCCCCCACCTCCGTGTCCGTCTGTCCGTCCCTGCCGCCTCTCTCTGTCTGTCTCTCTGCCTCTCCTGCCCCTCTGCTCTGCCAGGGAGGGAGGGAAGGGCGTCACGGGGCACTTTTGGGGTGTCCCCAAGCTGGGGCTGTCCCCAGAAATCCAGGGCCACCAGAAGCCACCCTGTCCCCTCAGGTGCCACCCTGCGCCCCGGCCAGGGGAGGGTTTGAGGAGAATTCCCCCCTCCTTGTCCCGTAGCTCAGCATTCCCGGGAAAAGCAGCGCAGGGAGAGCCGAGCACGGAGCGGGGAGGGCTCAGCCACGAGCTCGGGGCTCCTTYCCGAGCCTCCCGTCCCCAAGGTCCCATCCCGGGGACAGGAGCCTGGAGCCCCTGGAGTCCCATTCCTGGGGTCCCATCCATGGGGAACCATCCCTGAGCTCCTGTCCCGAGTTCCATCCCTGGGATCCCGTTCCAGGGACAGGAGCCTCGGGTCCTTAGGGTCCCATTCCTGGGGTCCCATCCCTGAGCTCCTGTCCCGAGCTCCATCCTTGTGCTCTCATTCCCAGGGTCCCACCCGCAGCTCCAGCCCCTCTCCCTGCCGGCCCCGCAGGAATTCCCTCTTTTCCCTGGGATCGTCCCGCAGGAATTCTCCCTTTTTCCTGGAATTCTCCCTTTTCCCTAGGAGCCCACCGCAGGAATTCCCCCATTTCCCAGGGATCTTCCCACAGGAATTCCCCCTTTTCCCTGGGAGCACCCAGCAGGAATCCCCCCTTTTCCCCGGGATCTCCCCTCAGGAATTCTCCCTTTTCCCTTAGAGAACCCAGCAGGAATTCCTCCTTTTCCCGGGATCTCCCCGCAGGAATTCCCCCTTTTCCCGGGAAGCGGCCGGCGGGAGCAGCGGAGGGCGGGTCTCGCTTGGGCGTTTATTTTTAACGCGTCTCTCTCTCTCTCTCTCTCTCTCTCTCTCATCTCTCGCTCTCTCCCGGCTCTCGCCTCTCTCTCCCCGGCCCCCCCCGCGCTCTCTTTCCGTCCGTGCCTTCCTGTCCCTTCCCCAATCCCCAAATCCCCAAATCCCCCATCCCCAGGTCAAGGTGTGGTTCCAGAACCGCCGCACGAAGCAGAAGAAGGACCAGAGCAAGGACTCTGAGAAACGCTCCTCCTCCTCCTCCTCCTGCGCCTCCTCCGAGTCCTTCGCCACCTGCAACATCCTGCGGCTGCTGGAGCAGGGCCGGCTGCTGGCGGTGCCGAGCCTGCTGTCCCCGCCGGGCTCCATGCCCGGCTCCATGCCCGGCTCCATGCCCGGCTCCGCGGCTCTGGCGGCAGCGAGCCCCGCGTCCCCGGCGCTGGGAGGAGGGAGCGATGTGAGCTCGCCGGCCCCGGCTCCTTTCAGCCTCCACCTCCCGCCCCTCGCCGCCTCCTCCTCGTCGCCCTCGCCGTCCTCGCCGCCGCCGCGGCTGCCGGGGAGGCCGCTGTGCTTCGGGGCCGCCCTGCACGACGCGCCCGGCGCCGCCTCCGCCTTCGAGCCTTACACGCGGCTGGAGAGGAGGGACAGTTCTATACCGAGCGGCAAGCCGAGCCCTTAAACCCCACCCTTCCACCCCAAAAAAAGTGTCAAAAAGTGTCACCTCCCAGCCCACGCCCCGAGCTCAGATGGTTCCTCGCTCCCCTCTCCCTGCGCGCCCCGCCCTGGGAATTCCCGTCGGGAATGTGCCGGGGGAATGGCGGCTCCTGGGGGACGCGGGTGGCACCGGGGGTGGCTGAGCTGGTGACACTCCCGGGGGTGGCGACACTCGGGGGGTCCCGTGTCACCGCGGGTGCCCCGAATCCCCCGCTCCGGGAGGGGACGGGAGGGGACGGGAGCAGCCAGAAGGGAGGGGACAGGGAGGTGGCGGCTGTCCCGGGGTGAGGGGACAAAAGGGACAGCGCGAGGTGGCGCCGGGCTCTGTCCCCACCCCGTGCCTCAGTTTCCCCGCCGGTGCCCTGGCTGAGGTGACCCCGGTGGCCGCAGGGTCCCGGCGCTGCTCCCGCGGGATGTTTGTCCTCCGGTGGCCCTGGGTGATGTCCCCAACCCCGCCACGTGTCCCCACGATGGGGACAAGCGACTGCCGCCACCCCCAGAGCCCAAACACCGCCCTGCCCCGTTTTGGGGCCGTCCCCAAACCCCACAGGGAGCCAGACCCGCGGGGCTGCGGGTCACTGTCCCAACCCCCGCCAGGAGGGGACAGCTGGGGACAGCCGTGACAGTGGCATCTGCCCCCAAACCCGCTCGGGGGTGGCACCGCAGTGACCCCCTGGCAGCGCCCGCCACACGCCCCTTGTCGCCTGTCACAGCCAGCGTCCCTGCCCAGCGCTGCCGGGGTCCCTCAGGGTGACAGTGGCTTCCCGCGGCGGGGGCTGACGGTGGCCTTGGGGACCTGCGGGGCTTCGCATCGGGTGGCCCTCGGGGACAGGGACAGCTGCCGGGGGAGGGCTGCGGTGGGAGTTGTCACCTTGGCGGGACACCCTGGGGTGGCACCACCCTGCCAGGACACCTTGGGGTATCACCACCTTGTCCAGGTGTCCTGGGGTTGTCACCACCTTTCCAGGACACCCTGTGGTGCCATCGCCAGGCACCCCACGGTGTCACCACCCTGCCAGGACACCTAGGGGTGTCACCAGGTGTCCTGGGGTGTCACCACCTTGCCCAGGTGTCCCGGGGTGTCACCACCCTGCCAGGACACCCTGCGGTGCCATCGCACCTCAGTGCCACCCCCGTCCCGCTGTCCCCTCCCCCCGCAGGCTGTGACAGCACCGAGGGGACACCCCGAGCCCCCTCCCCCACCGCCAGGCCCCGGGGGCTCCCCCCACACCCCCAAACCCGCTGCTGTCCATCAATTCATCAATTAATTAATCGTGACAATTAACACCGAGCATCCCCCCCCGCTCCCTGTGGGGACACATCCCCCGCGCGCGCCAATTCCCGGGGTTTTGCAGGGAAATATTTAAAATAAAAGATTTTATGAGAAGCTTTCCGTCCTTTTGCTTTTTATTCCCGGGGGTTTTTTTTAGGGAATTCTTATTTATTCCTCGGCTCATTCATTTTGGGGGTGGGCTGGGGAARCTGAGGCAGGGACAGGTGACAATCCTGCACACACCTGGAATTGCTCCGAGGGTTTTTGGGATTTCCCTCCGCTCTCCCCCCGCCCCTCCTCCCTTCATTTGTGCYGATCCCGCCTCTCCAATCCCCATCCGGGCGGAGCCAGGACAGGGGAAGTGTCCGTGTCCGTGTCCCCACCCCTGGAATTCTGTCCCCAACCCCACCCGCGCCTCGCTTGGATTTTGCTTTTCCCTCTCCGCAGCCCCAAATCCAGCGGGGATTTTTCCCAACCTGGAAAATTCCCGGGCTCCACCGGGAGGAATCCGGGGGGGAAGCGACCCCCAAAACCCTCAGCCTCCGCGGCCGGGGGGATTTGGGGACATTGCGGGGAAAACAGAGCCCGGGTTGGCTTTGGGAATGTGGGAATATCCTTGGGGTTTTCCTGCCTGATCCCGAGGGATCCGCGGAATCCCGGGGCTGCTCCAAAAGCCGCTTCCGCCAAAATCCCGAATCCCATCCAAAGCTTTTCCCGAAGTCCCTCTCTCCGAAGCGAGGCTGTCGCGGGGGTTGGGGACAGCGTGGGGACACTCCCGGTTTGTCCCAGTCCGTGCCAAGGGCTCCTCCAGTCTGGGATGGTTGGAAAACCAGCAGCTGGATGGAAAATTTTAAGGGGAAATGTGGTTTTTTTTATTGTTTCTAATCTCAATAAAAGTCACGCCCTGCCTCCTGCCACCTCCTCCCGCTCCGGGTGTCACGCGGCCGTGGGTGACATCGCACGGGGACATTTCTAATGCCACCGCTGCCCGCTCTGCTCTGCCCGAGGAGCCCCCGAGGAGCCGCGCATCCCCTTTTCCCTGTTCCCTGTTCCCTATCCCAGTCCCTTGTCCCTATTCGCTTTTCCTTATCCTTTATCCCTAACCCCATCCCTTATCGCTATCCCGCTATCCCTACCCCTATTCCTTATCCCTACCCCAATTCCTAATCCCACCCCCATCCCTTATCCCTACTCTTATTCCTTATCCCTATCCCAACCCCTTTTCCATTTCCTTGTTCCTTAT
>CADDXX010001063.1:111879-126529 GCA_902810485.1 Alauda arvensis | reverse complement strand
ACCCCGCCCCACACCGCCCCACCCACACACAACACACGCACACCCCACGCCCGGCCCCGGCCCCGCCCGCCCCGAACCCGCGGCCCGGCCCGCACGGCCCGGCCCGCGCAGCGCCCGCGGACACGCGAGGGCAGCGTGGGCAGTGCGCGGGCTGTGTCCCGGCATGCCGCGCGGGGACACCTCATTTGCATACACACGCCCCCTGTCCCGCCCCACGGCCCGCCCCGCACTCGTCGAGTCCTTGTGACGTCATCACTGTGCCCGTCCCCGGTTCCGGTCCGGTGCTGGTGGCGGGCCCGCAGCGCGGCGGCGGCTCCGGGAGCCCCCGATGGCCTCAGGTGCCGCCCGCGGGCCCTCGCGCCGGGAGCGGAGTGTCCGGGAGCGGCCGGGACGCCGATCGGGTGGTGCCAGGCGGAGCCGGAGCCGCAGCGGGGAGCGGGAGGGGGCTCMGAGAGCGCTCCGTACGTACCGGGGGTGCACGGGGCGGGGCGGGGCCGCTCCCCGGGGCGCGGGGCGGTGTCACCGCTCCCGCTGCTGCGGGACACCGGGTCGTGCCGAGGGGTCTGGCTGCGCTCCGGTGCTGATCGCGGTGTTTGGGGCAGGGGAGGAGCCGCCCGCGGCAGAGCCGGGCTGTGAGGATGGAGGAGACGCTGCCGAATCCCCGAGGAAAGCGGCGCGGCCCCTCGGCGGTCCCGGCGGGGCTCCGGACGGGCGCGGCGAGAGCTCCGCTAACGGGGCCGTGCCGCCGCCGCCGCGGGCTGCCGGGAGGCGCGGCAGGAGCGGCAAGGCCGAGGTGCTGCTCCTGGAGCTGGCCCAGGGCCCCCAGCCCATCCCCGGGGAAAAGGGGCTGCGGAACAGCGAGGACGGAGACGGCCCCGAGACACCCCGGGGCGGGCGGCCCAAGAGGAGAGCGGCCAAAGTGTAAGTGATGGTGAGAACCGGGGCCCAGGGCCACCGGTGCGCTCCGGACACCGGAGAGCTGGGAATGGTCAGCACAAGAAAAGGCTCCAGGGAGACCTTAGAGCCCCTTACAGGGCCTAAAGGGACACCAGAAAAGTTGGAGAGGGCCTTTGGACAAGGGGCTGTGGGGACAGAACACAGAAATAGCTCCCCTCTGCGAGAGTTAGGGGGGATATTGGGAAGAAACCCTTCTCTTTGAGGGTGGGGAGGCCCTGGCAGCACAGGTTGTTCAGAGAGGCTGTGGCTGCCCCATCCCTGGGATTTTTCAAGGCCAGGTTGGATGGGCCTTGGAGCACCCTGGTCTGGTGGAAGGTGTCCCTGCCCATGGCAGGGGGTTGGAACGGGATGAACTTTAAAGTGCCTTCCAACCCAAACCGTTCCCTGGTTCCATGRTTCGGTCATGGCCTCCCCAGAGGGTCTCAGTGTCTTTGCTGCAGGACTCTGTCCTGTGTTGCTGGGATGTGCTGATTCCTCACAGACCAATCCTTTCCCACTTTAGGGAATGTGTTTGGAYCCAGGAGCCCCTGGCAGGGGCAGCAGCTGCCTGTGGCAGGAGGAATTTCCTTGGTTCCTGACAGAGCAGGAGGAGCTTTTTGGTGGTAGCAGGGCAAGCTGCAGGGAGTTCAGGGTGGGGGGAGGCTGCGTGCTCAGRGCCTCTGGCACAGCTGGAGCAGAGTCACTGCCCACACCACGGGCTGGAGGGTGCATCCACGGGCTCCTGCAGGGAGGGAGGGAGGGAAGCAGGGCTGGCCCAGCCCTGTRCCGTGCTGCTGCTTACCCGCAGGCACTGCCCTGGTGTTGCAGGGCTCTGCTGTACCTGCAGGAGCTGGCTGAGGAGCTGATGCCCCCGTGCCAGGCCCCTGCCCCAGCCCAGCCCGAGCCCGTGCAGAGGAAGCGCCGGGGCCGCAGGAGGAAGGAGGAGGACACGGACAGCGACGACCCCGCACGCGATGCTGACTTCGTGCCCTCGCAGGAGGGGCTGCAGGCGGAGGAGGAGGAGGGCAGTGACACGCTGCTCAGTGAGGCCTCAGAGCCTGAGCTGGAGCCAGCTCGAGGGCACGGCGGCAGGACGGCAGCCACAGGGGTGAGGGCAGGGGCTCTGCCTACGTCCCTTCTTGCCTCCAGATGCTTGTGCTGTCCCACGGTGTCCCTGCTGCCAGGGCAGGGCAACTGGGACAGGGCTGGCACATGGGGGAGACATAAGGCCAGGGGGGAAGGGAGCAGGGACAAGTCCTGTGAGAGAGGGAGCAGAGCCTGCACTCCCACTGGAGCAGGGGGAGGTGGAGGCAGGTCCTGAAGGGGTCCTGACCCCCTGGAAGTTCCCAGAGTAGGGCTGTGTGTCTTTAGCCCAGTATGGCATGGTGACAGCAGCTGGGGAGAGCTCTGTTCTCGGGGGCTGTGCTGGTTCCCTTTGGGACAGGTGGGTCCCCCGGGGCTCAGGGCTCGTTCTGAGTCTGCTCTTGTGCCCAGAGATCCAAGCCCCAGTGCCGAGGCCTYGCCCCCAACGGCTTCCACAACTCCATCATGGCCCCGGTGGAGAAGAGCTCCAGCCTCACCTGCAGCCTGTGAGTGGGGTCGGGGTGCTCGAGGCTCAGGGGGGCTGCAGGGGGCAGTGGGTGTGTCCTGGTGCCATCCCTGGCACAGACACGAGGGTGAATGAGCACATTGGGAATGTCAGGGTGCTGCTGGGATGGGGCACAGGTGGGTCAGGGGGCTGTACTGCAGGAGGGGAGGCTGTGCCTCAGGATGCAGGCAGGGGATGTGAGGAGGGGGCCGTGGCTGAGTCTGGCTTGCACTGCAGGCGGGAGCAGAAGCACTCCCAGTGGGAGTTCCCTGACTGGATCCCAGTGGCACACAGGTGGACGTGTCTGTCTGACAGGTACTGTGGGAGCAGGGCCAAAGGGAAAGCGGGGCAGGTCCCAGCAGTGTCTGGGGTGACCAAAGGGATTGGGGGGCTGTGCTTCCACACCCCATTATGTATCTCTTGTGGGCTTTGGGGGTCTCTTGGGTTGGGCTGGGGGCCTGTCAGGCCGTGTGGAGGCTGGGCTGGTGCTGGGGGGCTGGGAGGGGTGGGGGCCCTGCTCTCACTTGTGCCTGCACAGCGAGGCTGCCCCGTACCTGCCGGCAGAGGAGCAGTCCCCGCTCTTCTCCATCCAGCGCGAGGGCATCAAGGACGATGGTGCTCTGTACAGGCTAAACAGGTGTGTGATGCCGTGTCCCCAGGCCCAGCAGGGCGTTTGTTGCCATCAGGCTGTCCCCCTCCTGGCGTGGCAGTGGCTGTCAGCGTGTCCCCRGGCCTGGCTGGGACCTGGGGTTACCCTGGGGTTGTACCCATGGGTTGGGCAGCCGGCCTGTTCCGTGCCCTGGGGTCCCCCCAGCCCCTGCCCCAGCTCTGCAGAAGCCTTCAGCCCTCTCCCACCAACAGGTTCAGCTCTCTGCAGCCCCACCCGGAGCGCCTGGATGTCTCGTTCTTCGTGGGCGGCCCGGTGTGGGCGATGGACTGGTGCCCCACCCCCGAGGGCTCTGCAGCCCCGCAGTACGTGGCYGTGTCCTGCCACAGGAGCATGGAGGAGACACACAGCGTGTCTGGGCTTCACTCAGGCCCTGCACTCCTGCAGCTCTGGGGCCTGGGCGTGCTGCAGACAGAGCAGGGGTGAGTGGCCAGGCCTGGGGCTGGGGCCTGCCTTGTGTCCCTGCGTGGGTGCTGAGGCTTGTCCTCTCCCAGAGCCACCAGCCCTGAGCCCCAGGGAGGCTGTGCTGGYGGCCAGCTCTGCTAGTGGTGTACACTGGTGTGTGCTGGAGCTGCTGGGCACCAGCTGCCGTGTTCCTCATGGCCAAACTCACACCCACAGCTSTCCCAGCAAAGCCAGGCTGGCCTATGCCATCGCTGCTGACTATGGCTGCGTGTGGGACATGAAGTTCTGCCCCAGTGGGGCCTGGGAGCCCCCCACTGCAGCCCGGAAGGTGAGTGCTGCTCAAGGGCTGCYYGTGGGTTCCCCRAGGGTCCTGAGAGGTGACCCCGTGYCTGAGCCCCTCTGTCCATCCCCAGCACCCCCAGATGAGCCGGCTGGGCCTGCTGGCTGCTGCCTTCTCGGACGGCAGGGTGGTGGTGTACGCCCTGCCCCACCCTGGGGCCCTGCACCACGCCAAGACAACCCAGGTAAAAGGTAGGAAGAGCCACACCGCCGAGCAGGGGCGTCCTGGCCCTCCTCCCCCTGTGCCAGGGTGGGACTGCAAGCCCCAGGCTGGGCCCCCCTGTCCATGGGAGCCTGCTGTGCTGGGGAGCTGCCAGCAGGACTGCCCCAGCCTGGGAGCTGCATGGTGGGGAGCTGAGCCCACTGATCCCCGAGACTGGCATCTGTCACAGGTGTAGTGTGGTATCCAAGGGTGCTTTTTGGTGTCAGGGGCCTGCTTTGAGTACTCTTGTACCCAGAGATCCAAGCTCCAGTGGTGAAGCCTTGTATCCAATGGCTTCCACAATTCCATCGTGGAATTCCAGTGAAGAGCTCCAGCCTTACCCACAACCTGTGTGGGTGGAGGCCATGTGCACAGTGGTGCTTTGGTTCTGTSTGAGGGGCACTGCAGCAGCCTGGCTGGGATGCAGCTCCCAGGCAGCCCCCGAGGGGAGGGGGCTCTCAGCAGCCTCACTGTGGCCATGGCAGGGTGCAGGCTGTGGTGCAGCCATTCCCCATCTCCCTGCTGCCAGAGCTGCTCCCTGCAGTCTGGCCAAGCCGTGTGTCAGGCTAGGACAGCTCAGGCTGACGGTGCCTGTAGCAGCCTGTGCTGGAGCTGTGCAGGATTGATGGGCGGTGCTGGGCGCTCAGCCGTGGCCAGCAGCCTGCACTGCCGTGCTGACAGAGAGAAATGGGCTCCCAGTGCCCAGGCACAGCTCCCAGCCCCCCTGGCATGCTGCCTGTGCCTGTGTCTGTGCTGCCTGTGCCTGTGTCTGTGCTGGCTGTGCCTGAGCTGGCTGTGCCAGTGTCTGAGCTGCCTGTGCCTGTACTGCCTGTGTGTGTGCCTGTGCCTGTGTTTGTGCTGGCTCTGCCTGGGCTGCCTGTGCCTGTGCTGCTTGTGCTGCCTGTGGTGCCTGTGTCTGTGCTGCCTGTGCCTGTGTTGCCTCTGCTGCCTGTACCGTTGCCTGTGCCTGTGCTGGCTGTGCCTGTGTTGCCTGTGCCTCTGCTGGTTGTGCCTGTGCCAGTGCCTGTGCTGCCTGTGCCAATGCCTGTGCTGCCTGTGCCAGTGCCAGTGCCTGTGGTGCCTGTGGTGCCTGTGCCAGTGCCCGAGCCGCTGCTGCAGCCCCCAGGGCACTCTGTGGTTGGTCCCACCCAGCCCCTGCGGGTGACYGAGGCCGGTGCATCAGCGGCTGCAGCTGCACGTGTGCTCATTGTGCCTCAGGGCTGGGCTGCAGCGCTGCTTCCCTGCCACAGCATCGGTGACAGGCCCTGCTGGGAGTCCCCAGCCTGGCCTGGCCCTGCTGGCTGTCCCTGGGGCACTGGGGACCTGCCTGGCAGAGCCGGGGCTRCTCTCCATGCTGCATCCCAGCTGTGCCAGGGAGGATGCACAGCTCCTCCATAGCCCCATGCATGGCTGCCATGCTGCAGGCTGTGACGTGCCTGTCTGTGTGCTGCAGCACAGYCCCACCCTGGGGGTCAGGGACCCCAGGGATGTGGGACAGGGTCCCCACAGCACTCACGCTGAGTGTTGCTGCTGGGGGGGGTTCTCTGGCAGACAGAGCTGGTGCTGTGGTGTCCTGTGGGTGTCCTGCCCTGAGCTGTTGGGTGTAGGGTCAGTGCAGCCTGCCCTCCCCAGGAGTGCAGCCTGGCTGCTCAGTCCTGTCAGCYATGGAGCAGACATCCTGCACAGCTGCTCTCTGCCTTCCTGCCGTGGTCACAGTCAGGTGTGGCCCCTGTGTGCTGCTGCATCACCTCCACTTTGGKGCTGGCCATGGTGGGGCAGGAGCACATCATCCCTGCCTGTGGCACGTTACAGGGGCTGCTTCCTCCAACACACAGGCAGGCCTGGCCCCTGGGGCTCCTGCTGCTGCCAGTTTGCCCTTCCACATCCTGCATTTCCTGCTGTGCTGGGAGCACTGCTCCAGGGGAACAGCAGGACAGGGACTGGGAGCCCTGGCCAGGGCCACGAGGAGCTGCAATTCAGGTCCAGGCAGGGAGCTCCCAGCACAGCCAGTGCCTGCCCTGACCCCCTTCTGCTCTCTTCTAGATGGGTCCCTCCACAAGCACCTTATYTGCAAGGTCAGTGTTCCCTGCCTGTCCCTGTCAGGGCCGGCACCCGGYGAGCCCCCAGCCAGTGCAGGTGGCAGAGCCTGGGGAGCCCAGGCACCTGCAGAGTGTTGGAGGGGCAGAGCAGTGTCCTGCTCCCCCCAGGCATCCCATCCCACTCCTGGGGCACGGATGGCACTGGTGCAGGGCTGTGACCCAGGGCTCTTCCTTGGCCCCCAGGTGCAGTGCATCGCCACCCTTCAGGTGGGCTCCATCCAGGCAGGTAATGCATCTGAGTGTGGACAGTGCTTCAGTCTCTCCTGGATGCCTTCCAAGCCCCACCATCACCTGGCAGCAGGGTTTTATGATGGTGAGTCTCTTTCTGTGCCCCATGGCAGCACTCGAGGAGCAGCCCTCACCCTGGCAGAGACTCGTGCTCAGCCTCAGTTGGTGCTGGAACCTCTGCCCAGCCCTGGCTCAGGGGGAGGCTTCTCTGGGCTGGCTGTTGTCATTCTGACATACCTCCAGGCTGGTCCCTGTCTGTTGCTCTGGGCTTATCCACATCTGTTAAACTTGCCTGGATGAAATTTYCTGCTAAGCTTGCAGTGATCTACAGCTCTGTGCTATGTTGCCAGGACCTGCTGCCATGCTGTCTGCTTGGAGCCCCAGCTCCAGTCTGGCCACCGTGTCCCGTGGCCCTGCCTGTGCTGCTGCTGTGTCCTGTCCTGCTCTCAGCCCCAGCCCCAGCTCCGTGCTGGCTGCTGTGTTCTGCAGCTCCTGCAGCCCTGCCTGTGCTGCTGCTGTGTCCTGTCCTGCTCTCAGCCCTAGCTCCGTGCTGGCTGCTGTGTTCTGCAGCTCCTGCAGCCCTGCCCGTGCTGCTGCTGGTCTCCCGCTGAAGCACCTGCCACTGGCAATGCCTCATGGGCACGAGTCTTTCCACAGGCACTGTGGCAGTGTGGAACCTGCTCACCAAGTCCCTGCTGCAGTGTGTGCACCAGCCCGACGCCTCCCTGAAGCTGTACCCGTTCCGGTGCTTCCTGGCCCATGACCACACAGTGCGGAGCATTGAGTGGTGCAAGGCCGACAGGTGAGGGCAGGAGCAGCCACAGATGTGCCAGGAGAGGAGCTCCCTCCTGCAGGAGAAGCTCCTTGGTCAAGAAGGGCTTGGGAGGCCGTGGTGCCGATGGCACTGGGCCCTCTGCAGCAGCAGAGAGGTTGGGTTGGGCTTCCCAGGGTGGGCCAGTTGAGCCCCTGCAGGACAGGGGCCACTTGGGCYRGTGGTGGGGCAGGGCACAGCTCCATGCTGGGCTCTCAGTGCTGCCTTTCTCCTGCTTCTCAGCAACTTCCTGGTCACAGTGGGCAGCGATCGCAAGATCAAGTTCTGGGACCTGCGGCGGCTCTACGAGCCCATCAACAGCATCAAGCGYTTCCTGAGCACCGAGGTGGCCTGGCTGCTGCCCTACAACGGCATCACCGTGGCCCAGGACAACTGCTACGCCTCGTGAGTGCTGGGGCCAGTCCCAGGGCCCCTCTGGCCTCCCCCTCCCTGGCACTGTCTGGCTGTGCYGTGGCAAGGGCAGGCTCTGTTTTGGGTCACAGCGTGACATCCCCTGTGCCATGGCACCCTGAGGCAGGGTGGGCCGGGGGATGCCCTACCCTGGACTGGGCAGCAGATGTGCTCCTAAAGGGATTTGGGATCTCAGTGAGTTCTTGGCCTGAGGGAGCTGCCTCGAGCTGCCTCTTGACTTTATGACATGGTGCCAGAGCAGCCCTCTCAGCCTGGGGTGGTTCTGTGGGGACGTGGGCTGTGCCTGGCTCTCCCATTCCTGCTGACAGCAGAGTCAGGCAGCCCATGCCTCATTSTGTCCCTTCCACCACAGGTATGGGCCCTGTGGGATCCACTACATCGACGCTGGCTACCTGGGCTTCAAGGCCTACTTTGTGGCCCCTCGCAAGGGCACCGTGTGGGTAAGGGCCAGTGCAGGGCTGTTGTGTCCCAGTGGCCAGGGCAGCACCAGCTGGGCCCGGGGTGTGCAGGGGGGTGACAGTGTCTGGCAGGGGGTGGTGGGAACCCCGTGCCCTGCAGCCCTCTGTCCCTGCAGAGCATCTCTGGCTCGGACTGGCTGAACACCGTGGCTGCGGGTGACATCACCGGTGAGCTGGTGGCAGCGGTGCTGCCCGACCTGGCTGTCAACCCCCTCAAYGTCAAGCGCTCCTCGGACCGCAGATTTGTAAGAGACCGTCGTGCTCGGGTGGCCCAGCACACAGGGCTGGGGGGGAACGCAGGGAGGGGTCCTGGGCCCCCCATCCCACTCCTCCCTGGTGATCCCTGCCTGCAGAGGAGCAGCAGGATCTCTGTGCACCCTGCCCTGAGCCCCTTCTCCCCCACAGCCAGTGTACAAAGCTGACCTGCTGCCGTGCAGCCCTGACGGGCCCGAGTGCCCCCAGCAGGCTCTGCCCAGGACCCAGCGTTACAGTGAGATGGTAGCCAGGAGCTACATCCGATTCCAGGACACRGACCTGGTAGGAGAGGACAGGGGGCAGCCAGGSCTTGTGKGGCTGTGGCTGGGCAGGGGGATGGCAGGGCCAGGAGGTGCTGCTGGGGCAYTGGGGCAGCTCCAGCAGGGCTGAGATCACGGTGCATGCCGTGCTCCTGCCTCGGGCCCGCAGCCCAAGGTGGTGCCACCCGTTCACAGCGCAGCTTCCAGAACTTTTCCAGCCGGGAGCCCATGCGCCGCATGCACAGGCAGGAGCTGAAGGCAGAGCTGAGCCTTGACCGCCTGCAGCTGGAGGCCSTGCACAAGGTGGGTGTGCCAGGCCGAGCCCCAGCACTGCACACAGGTGGCTCTGCTCTGGGACCAGCCCTCACGGAGCCCTCTCTGTTCCACAGGTGCGCTTCAGCCCCAACCTGGGCTCGCAGGGCTGGCTGGTGTCGGGCGGGCAGGCRGGCATCGTGCGCGCTCACTGCCTGGCAGGGCTGGCCTCTGGTGTGAGCCTCCAGCTGCTCCCAGAGTGCCAGGCCCGCTTCAGCGTCCTCTATGGGGACACAGCCAGCTGCCCTTGGCCCCCTGAGCAGTCCCCTCTGCCAGGGGAGTAGGGGTGTGAGCCCCTGGTGCTGCTGCCGTGTGCTCCCCCTGGGCAGGGCTGGGCTGGGGCCGGCTGTGCTGGCGTGGGGCTGTGAGCCCTCTCAGAGCTGTTTCATGCAGTGTGTGCTGCAGGAGGGACAGCTGCTCCCAGCCGTTCCCTAGGATGCTCTGGACACTTGTCCTCATCCTCTGGGTCTGGAAGGGTCGGTCTGAGCTGGGCAGGGGTGGTGGGACCTGGGCACGTCCCGGGGCTGAGCTGTGGGTCTGACCCTGTCAGCACAGAGCTGTGCTTGTGCTCGCCTCCGTCCCCACYGTGCCCCAAAGGGCAGGGAGGGAGCTGGGGGCTGTGGAGTCGCTCACATTGAGCTTGTGTTCAGCTGTGCAGAATAAAGGTGGTTGTTTTTGTATGGCTGTGSTGGTACTGGCACCGGGGCGGATGTGGCTGGCACCTGTGGCTGCAGGGGCCCACCCCTGACCCCACCCTTTCCCTCCCCATGGCCCTCTGTCTGCTGCACTGCTGCTGCTCCAACACATTTATTGGCAGCGCTGGCACCGCTGCTGGTACAGATGGACAGAGGGACACCAGGGACACAGGCACAACTCAGCAGAGGGAATGGATCAGGCCCAGGCACAGCGGGATTCAGATGGAGCCCAGGCAGCAGCATGGGGGGCTGGGGGCAAGGCCAGGTCTGAGGCCCCCAGGGGGGATGTCCCTTCCTGCCAGGACAGACAGGCTCCCTGGGGACTGCGTGGTGGGGCAGGATTCCACCTCCTCAGGAGCTGTGGCACATCAGGGAATGGAAGATCCCAGGAAGCCCCTGTGCTCCACAGGCCAGGCCGTGTGTCTGTGCCCCCCAGGACACAGCACTGGAGTCACTGTCCCACCCCAGGACTCTGCAGCACTGGGGTGGGTGGAGGGGGTGATGGAATCTCAAGCAGTGCCCTGCTCTAGCACAAGGAGCTGGGGCCAGGGCCACGYCTGGCCCAATGTAGCAGTGGGTGGGGGTCTCAGGTTCGGGGGTCCTGGCAGTGGGGGCAGCCTGCTGTCTCCTCCTGGTGCTGCTCCACCTGTACCGTGCACASGGCAAAGCCAAACCTGCTCTGGAGCCGGGCAGTGACCTCCTGCAGCACCACCTTGGTGTCAGCACTGGCATCTAGGAGCAGCAGGGCAGGGGCTCGTTCCTGGCACGGCCGTGGGACCCCCGGCCATGCCCTGTGAGGTCACTCACCCACAGCCACGTGCACCGACACCGCGGGGTGGCTCGGGGTCAGTGCCCAGAGGTGCAGCTCGTGGACTCCCCGCACGCCGCTGGCCCCCAGCAGCTCCTCCTTCACCACATCGAAGTCGAGGCCCCGCGGTGCCCCTGCAGCAGCAGCTGCTCACAGGGRCCACCCTCGGCCCTGCCCTGGCACCCGCCTGGGGAAGCCACTGGGGCTGGGGGCTTCCCCAGGGGAACCAGGCTGGGCACGGGGGCTTTGGGGCGAGACTGGCCTTGGGGCCAATGCACCCGGCTGGGGTGGACAGGAGGGGACTGGGGGGATTTGGGTGGGCAAGGGAAGGACAGAGGAGGTGAGTGCCTCGTGGGCAGAGAGCTGTGGCAGATGCAGCTCTAGGAGCTCCTGTGCCCACCCTGTGCCTGTGGTCTCGCTCACTGCTCACCTTCCATGAGGACCCTGAAGACATCTCTGAGGATSGTGATGGTGGAGCCAAGGACGAAGACCGAGAAGAAGAGGGTGCTGATGGGGTCAGCGATCTTGCACTGGGGCTGCAGAGAGCGGGGTGTCCGTGAGGCTGGGGCAGAGCCCAGGTGGCACCTGTGTGGGACTGGGAGAGCTGTTCCTACAGGCACCTTGAAGTAGATGATGGTGGCAGCCAGGAGGACGCTGACGCTCTGCAGCAGATCACCCACCACGTGCACGAAGGCTGCCCGCACRCTGGTGCTGCCGGGCAGGGGGCTGTGGCTGGGCTGGCAGGCCACMGAGCTCTCCAGCTGCTCGTAGGCCCCTGTGCCGTGGCCATGGCCGGCAGGGGACTGGTGCAGGATGTAGGCCATGCTGGGGAGAGCAGGGCTGGATCACTGACAGGGCATGGGGGCCCTGCCAGCCCCGCTTGGGCAAAGGGGACGCAGGGAAGCACTCACCACCTTGGGGCAGTGGGAGGAATGGGGCTGGAGGTGCTGCAGGGCTGGGAGGTGTGCAGGAACAGGGCAGGGGACTGGTCCTGGTGCTCATGACAGGGCTTGGGAAGTGCTGCTTGGGGGCCCAGGGAATGTGAGGTGTGGGGATGTGGGCACATGGACTGGAAGCCCCAAGCATACGGGGGACGGGGAAGGGGGAGAGGCAGCGCCTGGGGACACAAGGCCGGTGCACAGGGACACGAAGTGAGTGACCTGGGGGCACAGCTGGGGTTCTTGGAGTTCCTGGGGCGTGGGTGGGGCGGGACTCAGGCTGATAGGGCTCGTACACCAGATTGACGCCGACGGCGCAGGCAGACGTGGCCAGCATGGCTCKCGCCTCGATCTCGTAGTCGTTGCTGATGATGCGGGCGGCCGCCAGGTAGACCAGGGCTGCGGTCACCACCCAGATGGAGAGGACRGAGGCCAGCGCACCCAGAGTCTCTGCGGGATGAGGCCCATCAGCACCCACCCCGCCGTGGGGGTSCCCCGCAGCCCCGCAGGGCCGTGCCCCTCGGCTCACCCGAGCGRTGCCAGCCGAAGGTCATGGTCTTGGTGGGCGGGCGGCTGGAGACCCAGAGCGAGAAGAGGCTGACGGACATGCTGCCCACGTCCGTCAGCAGGTGGGCTGCGTCCGTCATGACGGCCAGGCTGCGTGCCAGGTACCCMCCTGCGGGCACAGGGCAGCTGCAGCGCGGCCCCGCGGGCAGCCCCCTCCCCGGCCCGGCCGCCGTTACCTATCACCTCCCCGACCATGAAGAGGCAGCAGACGGCGCAGGCGATGCTCAGCTGCCGGCGGGCCTGCAGCCCGCGCTGCCCGGGGCCGGGGCTCGGCGGGCTGCAGCGGCAGCGGAGACCTGAGACCGAGGGGGCCGCCGGTGCCGAGGGGTCTCGAGAGCCTGTGAAGAGACTGGGGGCGGGGGTCACGGCCGGCAGCACCGGCTCGGGGGCTCCCTGCCCGGAACCCCCGAGGGTCCTGCCGCCGCCTCGTGGTGCCCAGCCCGGCGGGCGGCGGGGCACCGGCAGAGACCCCCGCAGCGGGACGAGCGGCCCCGGGAGCAGCGGCGGTGGCGCGGGGCTCCCGCCGGGACCGGAGCCGGGAATGGGGCGGGTGGGAGCGAAGTGTCGTGCCCGGGGCCGGGCTGCGGGACGGGCCGCCGGTGCGGAGACGTGCGGAAGGGGCGGCGGGGGCCGAGGTCTCGGTGCGTGGGGCAGCAGTGCGGGAGCGGGGACGGACGGCCCACGGGACGGGGGCGACTGGACGGACGGTCCCGGTGTGGGCGGGTGATGGATGGATGGCGCCGGTGTGGGTGGGTGACGTTTGGGCGCTGAGAGGTGCGGGACGGACACCAGAGGGGGGAGCGAGGCTGGCGCACGGTGGGGCCGGTTCCGCTTGAGCGGAGGTGCCGGGGGCAGGGGGAGCGTGCCGGTGGCGAGGTGACGGTGCAAGTGGCGGACGCTCAGGGCTGGCGCGGGGACTGCGGAGGTGCCGGTGTCCGTGTCTCCGTGTCGGATGGATGGAGGCACGGGGGCGGGCGGACAGGGACGTGCCGGGGGTGCCGGTGTCGGGGGTGGGAGCTGGGCGGCGCGACGTGCCGGGGGCTTGCGGGTACCGGAGGAGCTGAGGGCGATGGGGGCGATGGAGGTGACAGGGATGATGGGCGAGCAGGTGCCGAGTGCGGGAGGACCGAGGGTTGCAGATGCGGGGGATGATGGAGGTGGCCGTGCGAGGGATTGCGGGGAGCCCTGGGAGGTGATGGGGTGGCGGTGCCAGGGTAATGGGGGTGCCGATRATGGAGATGCTGGTGCCGGTAATGGGGTGGTCGGGACGATGGTGCCGGTGGTGACCGGGGAGCCGGAGGTGCCGGTGCAATGGGGTGTCGGTGATGGGAGTGCCGGTGATGGAAGTGCCGTCGGTGCCGGAGGCGCCGGTGATGGAGCTGTGCTGGCGGTGCCGGGGAGATGGGATGCCGGGGCGAGGGGTGCCGGTGATGGGATGCCGGAGGATGCCGGAGGGATGGATGCCGGGGCGATGATTGCCGGAGCCGGCGGTACCTCTTGAGGCGCAGGCTGCCGTCGGCGCGGCCGCCCCGCGGGCTGACCAGGCGGGAGCTCTCGGTGCCGGTCGGGGGCTCCATCCCGGGAGCGAGCGGCACCGTGGGCACCCGAGGCACCGGCACCGCCGAGCCCCGCCCCTGCCGTGGCTCCGCCCGCAGCCGCCGGGCCCCGCCCCAGGCGCGGGTGGCGGGGCGGTCCCACCCGCCGGTGCCGCCGTTCCGGGCTCCGGAGCCGGGGCTGCTCGGGGCTGCTCGGGGCTGCTCGGGTGCTGCGGTGCGATGGATCTGCAGGGAAATGCACGGGAGCTGCGTGTGCGGGGCGCTGCTTTCACGGGAGAAGCTCTTCGGGGGCAGGGCCCAGCTCCCGTCCCTGGGCAGGTGATGGCACAACTGATCCTGGRAGCCGACTGAGCACGGGAAGGACAGGAAAGGAGCCGAAGAGAAGCAGGCACGGTGACACCGACGGGGATCGTGCCTGACCATCCCGATCACCTTCCGCGGTGAAATGCGGGAGCCGGTGCACGCAGGGACTGCAGGGGACAGCGTCTGCCCAGGCTACAGGAAGGCTTTTGGCGCTGTACCCCTCGGGATCCTCCGAGAGAAGTGYTGGGAGCAGGGGCTGGATGAGCCGGGAGGGGCTGCATTGAACAGGGGCTGTATGGCCGAGCCCAGAGCAGGGCATTCGGCGGTCAGCAACCACCAGTGAACCCCGGCGTTAGAACTGAGTCTGTCCCCTCCTTTAGGGACCTGGGGGCCACACAGAGCASCCTCAGCACGGTGACAGATGACACCGACCGCGGAGAGGTGGCTGCACCCAGCCGGTCGAGTTTCTCCGTAGTGCGGGGGGATTCAGGATGGGCAGCAGAGACGGGGGCAGGAGCCTGGGGAGGGTCAGCACGGGGAGTACCGGGTCCTGGCCTGCGAGGAGCAACCTGGRGCAGCCGGATGGGGAGCAGCAAAGGCTCTCCTCTCCCAGGGGTCCTGAGGGACACCGAGTTGACCGTGAGCCAGCAAAGCACCCTTGGCGTGTCCTGGACACCACCCCGCAGATCCTGGCCCAGCGCTGGCTCCCCAGGACACGAGGGACAGGGACAAGCCCAGCTCCCTGCGATGCTGCAGGGCTGGAGCTGAGGGAGCCCCGGGGATCCCTGGCC
>CADDXX010001063.1:96515-107072 GCA_902810485.1 Alauda arvensis | reverse complement strand
AAGCACAGGCTCCAAGACAGGTCACAGGCTCCAAGACAGGTCACACAGGTGTTGTGGCACCTCAGGTGTGCCAGGCAGAGCCCCGTGCCAGTGCCCCTGTCCCTCCCCAGGCTGTGCCTTTGTACCACAAGTGCCTGATGACCTTAATCCCCTGAGGCTCAGGGCTGTGCTGGGCTGCCCTGGGGTGGCTCAGGCTTTGCCTGGGGCTGCAGGGCTCTGGCACTGTTGGTCTCCAGTGGCTGTGCTGATGCCATGTGGGAGCAGGGCCAGGGCTGGTGGGGAGGCAGCTGAGCCCATTACAGATACAGGTACATAAGAAATGCCACATTTCTGGGGAACATGGGCTCAGCCTGTCAGCTGCCTCCTGAAATCCTGCTGGGCCAGTGCCTTTCCCAAA
Organism: Alauda arvensis; assembly: GCA_902810485.1. NCBI lineage: Eukaryota > Metazoa > Chordata > Aves > Passeriformes > Alaudidae > Alauda > Alauda arvensis. The sequence continues at coordinate 106,675 of CADDXX010001063.1, read as the reverse complement.
GCCCTGAGCTGAGGAGCTCTGTTGGGTGTCTGTGTTAGGGGACAGCATGTGTTTCTGGTGGCTTCTGTGTCACTTGGGCATGGCATGGGGCTGTTGCTGGTCACCAYGTGTGACCCTCTGCTCCCAAGGTGCTGCTTTTGCCTGCTGCTCCCAGAGAGCTCCAGGCTGGTGAGAATCAAACACACCTTCAGCCACACTTCCTGCACTTCCCTGTGAAAGTGACTGCATCTTGGCAGATGTGCCTCTTTATGAACTGAATCAGTGATTTGGGTGGGAGGGACCTTTATGGCTACCTGGTTCAGCCCCTGACGTGGGCAGGGAACCTTCCCCTGCACCAGGTTCCAGCTGCTGCAGTGCTCATGGAGTGCTGCTGCTCCCCCAGCACAGCCTTTCCAACACCTTGACATCACTGCAGAGCCAGGGTTCTCCTCCCTCCTTTCCCTGGCTGATGTTTCCCAGTGCAGCTCCCCAGGATGCRGATGGTCAGTCCCAGCCTGCCAGCCAGCACCATTCCCTGTTGTTCCACACCACAGGCTCCTGGTGCTCCTGTCTGTCAGCTGGGGGGGTTGGTGGCAGCAGATGAGCATTATCCTGGCAGATCCAGGCTGGCAGCAGGGGAAGCACTTCCTAGAGCAATTCTGTGCTCCTGTGGAGAGACAGAAACTGAGTCCCACACTGGAATAGCTGCACAGTTTGAGTCATGAGGCTGAGAATRGATGGAGCATGAAGGATGCACTGTCAGGATGAGGAGGAATGGTRTCCCACTGCCAGAGGGCTTGTTACATGAGGTACTGGGAAGAAGTTCTTCTGTTAGGTGGTGAGGCTGCCACAGGTTGCCCAGGATAGCTGGGCTGCCCCAAGGTCAGGCTGGACAGGGTTTGGGGGAACCTGCTCTAATAGGAGSTGCTGCTTCAGTGGCAGGGCAGTGGGACAAGGTGACCTTTAAGGTKCCACCCAACACAAACCATTCTGGCATTCTGGTAAGCCATTAATGCCCAGGTTTCCTGGTGCCTGGCTGTACCAGCTGGCTCTCAGTGGTAACTGCATTCAGTGCAGTTCATGCATGGAGCTGATGCTGTGATCAGCACCAGGCAGATCCTCCTGGTCCCTCTGCCATCTCCTGAGCATGCTGGGGAAGCCTGAAGTCGTCAGGAGCCAGCTGTGGTGCTGCCATTGCCAGCTGCAGGCTCCCAGTGTGGCAGTGTGCTGAGGTTCATCTGCCTCCTCCATGGGCAGGAGCAGCGTCTTCAGGCAGGCAGTGATGCCATGGGGTGCTGGGGACAGCCATGGCCCTTTGGCAGTGCTCTGCCAGCTGAGGGATGGCAGCACTGATGGGTCCTGGTACCTGCTGCTGCATGTCCAGGCTGCCCTCCCTGGCACAGCCCTTCCCCCTGCCCTGCTCATCCCTGGGCAAGGATGAGTTTCATGGCTGTGTCTCTGCACTGGGGCCAGGGCTGCTTCCCCATCCCCAGGGAACCTGCCTCTGCAGGAGCAGTGTGGGGTCCATCCCAGCCCAGGCAGGGAGGCTGYCAGGCCTGTGCTGCTGCCAGGCTGCTGTGGGTGGGTGTGTGGGTGCAGCCCCSCTGTGAGTGCGTGCTGACAGCTCACGCTGCGAGCCGTAGGCAGGGTGCCTGTTCCTTCCAGAGTAGATTTTCTGCCTTTCCCGGGGGTGCTGGCTGTGCCCAGGGGTTTGGGAACGTCCCTGTGCCACGGTCASTGCAGGTGCTCAGCTGTGAGTGAGCCTGGAATGGCTGCAGGAGCACACAAGGACAGCAGTGACTGTTCATCTTCTGTGAGCGCCTCCATGGGCTGTCTGTCATCCAGCGAGGTGTAAGAAATGGCAGATGATGTCTTAAAATAAGAGTAAAAATATTCAATATCCTTCTGCCTCTTCAGGAGTGTTGCCAGCTCCACCTCTTCCATCTGGGAATGGGCAGGTTCTGTGGGACTTGTTTGTCCTCATGTTCCCCACRGGGGTAGTGGCCAGGGTGCTCCCAATAGGAGAAGCCATCCACTTTCCCTCTGCTGTGGGGTTAGTGCCCTGCATGCTGGGCTGGCTTCACCCCTTCTGGGGGAGGGGAGATGTTTCCTGGGAAYTGCAGCCCCAGGGCAGCTTGGTTCTGGTTTGTGTTTGTTTTACATGTTGCTGCCTCAGTCTGTCAGAGCTGTGAAAGGGGTATTTCAGAGTCACCTGGTTCTTGGCTGTGCTTTATCTCTTACTTGGTATGTAGAGGGGAGAGCTGGGGACATGTTCAACTATTTTCTGTCACCCAGCATGCTCAGCCGTGGTGCACCATGTCCCCTTCCACAGTGGGGTCCTGGTCCCTGCTGGCTCTGCTCCTGTCCCCCCCAGGCTCCCCAACACTCACCCATTGCTCCTGAGTTGGTGCTGCCCCAGGACCATGGTCCTGCCTGACCTGTTCCTGCTCCACTCTGTCCCAGCTCTCTGTGATGTCTGTCACTGGTGTTGCATCTCCCTCCCAGGGTAGCTAAGCCACTCTGCTGCCTCTGTGGTCCTGTCTAAGACAAAAGCTGAGGTGTCAGGGAGCCCCCCAGTGCTGGTGATCACTGGCTGTGTCACTCCAAGAGTGCTCTGGTTCCCACAGACTGGGGCTGCTGTCCATGCTGGTTGGCCTCTGCAGCCCCACGTGTGGTGTGCAGGGGATGGCAGGGGCTCTGTTCCCACCTCACACGTGTCATCCCTCCCAGGAACAAGGACACGACCAGGGACGAATTTATCTTCTACTCCAAGCGCTTGATGCGGCTGCTGATCGAACACGCCTTGTCCTTCCTGCCACTGAAGGTGAGTGACCACTCCTGGGTGTAGCCCCAGCCCCATCCCTGCTTCCCCTGGTGCCCCCGTGGCGTGGGTGTGGCTCCCCACACTCGCTGTGCTCCCCTCCCTGCAGTCGGTCACTGTGGAGACGCCCCAGGGCACGATGTACGAGGGGAAGCGSTTCCACAGGCAGCGGGTGAGACACGCTCCCGGCTCCCTGCGCCCATGAGGGCACGGCTCTGGGCTCAGCACGCTGCAGGAGCAGCCAGCACACATCCCTGCCCCTTTCCCAGATCACGGGAGTGTCCATCCTGCGGGCAGGCGAGACCATGGAGCAGGCCCTGACCGCCGTGTGCAAGGACATCCGCCTGGGCAAGATCCTCATCCAGACCAACCTGGACACGGGGGAGCCGGAGGTGAGTCCTGCTGCAGCCTGGCACGCAGCCACACACCACCGGCACCTCACCAGGCTCCTTCCTCCCCTCGCAGCTGCACTACCTGCGCCTGCCCAAGGAGATCAGCGAGGACTACGTCATCCTCATGGACAGCACCGTGTCCACCGGCGCCGCCGCCATGATGGCCGTGCGCGTCCTGCTGGTGAGGGGCCGGGCGGGCAGGGGGCTCAGGGGCTCCTCGGGGCCCGGCTGGGCTCTCACACCTCCCCGTGCCGCAGGACCATGAYGTGCAGGAGGACAGGATCTTCCTGCTGTCGCTGCTGATGGCAGAGATGGGCGTGCACTCGGTGGCCTACGCCTTTCCCCGCGTGCACATCATCACCACCGCCGTGGACAAGCGGGTCAACGAGGAGTTCCACATCATCCCGGGCATTGGTGAGGGGCACGGGGTGTGCTGCTCCTCGTGGCTGGGGGCAGCAGCCCTGGGGGCAGCCTTGTGGCCACACCAAAGGGACCGGTGGGGCTGCAGCTGCTGTGCCTTCACTGTGTCCCTCTCTCTGCCAGGTAACTTTGGAGACAGATACTTTGGCACCGATGGCCCCTCRGCCTGGTGTGAGGGTGACAGCATGGACTGCTGAGCTGGCTGGCCCCTGGACCACGGGCCAGGCTGGCTGCAGGGCTGGCCCCCATCCCTGCCCCCGGGAGAGGCCCTGAGCTGCCAGCTGTGCCCACCTGCCAGCCCCTGGCTCTCCAGACTTGCACAAGCCCCTGCTGCTGGTCTCCCTCTGCCCCAAAGGACCAATCCTCCCCAGGGAGGAGGAGAAGAGAGGGATGGCCTCTCCTGCGGACCACGGAGAGGGGACATTTAGGGACATTCCTTGCTTCCAGAGCCCTGCCTCTGGGCCTGGGCCAGCCGTGCCTCCCAAGGGAGTGGTGGCCTCGCTGCAGCTGTGCCTGGGGGTGCTCACCTTCTGCCCAGGGGAAAAGGGGATGGGGTCCAGTCCAGGCGAGCTCCATGCCTGGAATCCGTATTTATTTGTATTTATTGTGGGCAGCCCCCGGCTCCGGTGGGACCCTCCAACATCAGGGACTGGACCTCACGGATCCACCGTGTCCCTGCCAAACCACACTCCATCCCTGGTCCCAGGAGTTGGGGGGTTGGCATCAGGCTGCCTTCCCGGTGCTGTCCCGTCCCCGGTGCAGAGTGGTGCCGGTGGCCAGGGAGTGGTGAGGCGTCCCCGGTGCTGCCCTTGTTGCTCAGGTTCTTTTTCCAAAGGGCAGCGGCAGCCTCGCCCCCGCTCGCCCCCGCCACCGGCGGCATCGGGAGGTTCCGGGGGCGGGGATCTGTCCCCGCTGTCCCGGGGCCCGGCCGTGCCGCCACCACCCCCTGCCGCCCTTTTGTACCAATAAAAGAGAAGCGCGATCCCGTCTGCCGCCTCCTGCTGCCGCCGCACCGGGGCCGTGCTGGGCTGCCCCTGGGGCCGTGCCGGGCTGTCCCTGGGGCCGTGCCGGGCTGCCCCTGTGCCGGGTGTTCCTTGTCCTGGGTGTTGCCTGTCTCCTGTGCCGGGTATTCCCGGGTGTTTCCTTGTCCCCTGTCCCGGGTGTTTCCGCCTGTCCCTGTCCCTGACCCGCCTGTCCCCGTGCCAGTGTTCCCGGGTGTCTCCTTGTTCCCTGTCCCGGGTGTTCCCTGTCCCCTGACCCGCTGTCCCCTGTCCCTGTCTCCTGTCCCGGCTGTTCCCGCCTGTCCCTGTCCCGTGTGTTCCCGGGTGTTGCCTGTCCCGGGTGTTCCTTGTCCCGCCTGTCCCTGTCCCGCCTGTCCCGAGTGTCCCCGCCTATCCCTGTCCCTGACCCGCTGTCCCCGTGCCGGTGTTTCGGGGTGTTTCCTTGTCCCCTGTCCCGGGTGTTCCCTGTTCCTGTCCGTGTCCCTGACCCGCTGTCCCCGTGCCGGGTGTTCCCTGTCGCCTGTCCCGCCTGTCCCCGTGCCGGGTGTTCCCGGGTGTTTCCTTGTCCCCTGTCCCGGGTGTTCCCTGTCCCGGGTGTCCCCGCCTGTCCCTGTCCCTGACCCGCTGTCCCCGTGCAGGTGTTCCCGGGTGTTTCCTTGTCCCCTGTCCCGGGTGTCCCTTGTCCCGGGTGTTCCCGGGTGTTCCCTGTTCCTGTCCGTGTCCGTGACCCGCTGTCCCCGTGCCGGGTGGCGCCTGCGCAGAGCGGCGGCGGCGCGGGCGGAAGCGGCGGCGGGCGCGGGCAGGCCCGGGCGGCTCGGTGCGGGTCGGTGCGGGTCGGTGCCGGTCCGTGCCGGTCCGTGCCGGTCAGTGCCGGTCCGTGGCGGTCGGTGCCGGTCGGTGCCGGGTCCCGTCGCAGCCGCGGCCATGGCGGAGCCGCCGCGGCCGCAGCGGAAGCTGTCGCGGGTCGGGGAGAGCCTGTACCGAGTGCTGGGGCTGCAGAAGGGCAGCTCCCCCGAGGAGATCAAGAAGGCCTATCGGTACGGGGGGGGTCCGCGGGGCCGGCCTGGCTGCCCGGGCTGAGGGCCCGTCCCGCGAACGCGGCCGGGAKCCCGTCCCGGTCCCGTCCCGGCGGTCAGGGTCGGTTCCGGGAAGCGGGGCTGTGGCCTCGTCCCGGGGCTCCTGGTGCCGTGCCGGGGGTCGGGGTCTGTACCGGGACCGGAGGCCGTGACGCCATGGGGGACACCCCTGCACCCCACAGGARGCTGGCGCTCAAATACCACCCGGACAAGAACCCCGATGACCCCGCGGCAGCCGAGCGCTTCAAGGAGATCAACAGCGCCCACGCCACCCTGAGCGACGCCGACAAGCGCCGCCTGTACGACCAGTACGGCTCCCTSGGCCTCTACGTGGCCGAGCAGTTCGGCGATGACGCCGTCCGGCACTACTTCCTCATGTCCAAGTGGTGGTTCCAGGTGAGCCCGGCGCCACCCGGCATCGCTGGGGCTGGCGGGCCGGTGAGCTCCGTGCTTTGCTGTCCTGGCAGGCTGGGCTCAGTGGGGTCACAGCACTGCTGTGATGGGGCTGGCTGAGCTCCGTGCTTTGCTGTCCTGGCAGGCTGGGCTCAGCACTGCTGTGATGGGTCAGGGACTGGGGTGAGCTCCGTGCTTTGCTGTCCTGGCAGGCTGGTCTCAGCACTGCTGTGATGGGGCTGGCGGGCCGGTGAGCTCCGTGCTTTGCTGTCCTGGCAGGCTGGGCTCAGTGGGGTCACAGCACTGCTGTGATGGATCAGGGACTGGGGTGAGCTCCGTGCTTTGCTGTCCTGGCAGGCTGGGCTCAGTGGGGTCACAGCACTGCTGTGATGGGGCTGGCAGATCAGTGAGCTCCGTGGTTTGCTGTCCTGGCAGGCTGGGCTCAGCACTGCTGTGATGGGTCAGGGACTGGGGTGAGCTCACAGTGTGTCTCTCCCTGATGCAGGCACTGGTGCTGTGCTGTGGTGCCCTCACCTGCTGCTGCTGCTGCTGCTGCTGCTTCTTCTGCTGCGGGACGTGCTGCCCACCCAAGGAGGACGAGTCCTACAAGTACGTGGACCCCAAGGACCTGGAGGCACAGATGCGTGCAGAGGACAGCGGTAAGTCAGGCTGGAGCCCAGCGGCTGGGAGCGCCTGTGTTTGCTTTATGGGGGCTCTGGGGTCTCCCCRGGTCCCATCTCATKTGGGRGACAGAGTTCTGGCTCAGGCCTTGGGTTCATTTTGGCTGCAGCTCTTGCTTCCAGCCAGCCCTCGGTGTTTCCTCTGTGGGCCAGGGCTAGTGACACTGCATGGGCTATGGRTACACCTTCTCCTTCCCTCAACAGGCCTGAAGCTTACASACCCTTGGGCCTGTGCCCTTTGGGCAGAGYAGCTGTGCTCTGGGCCAGCTCTGTTCCCTGGCACTGGCCATACTGGTGTCAGTGGGGCTGGGTGACTCCTGCAGATTTCCGTGCCATTGGGGCACTCCCACGTGGCTCTGCGCTGGCCAGGGGTGTGGGACCTTTGGGCTGTGGGAGCCCTTGCAGGAGTGTTGTGMGATTCCTGCTCACTGGCACCRCRGGAYGGGGCTGAGGCACTGATCTGCAGCTCTTCCTTTTCAGATCCTCAGAGCCCTGTGGTAGCACAGCCCCCGCCTGCCAGCACGGAGCCGCTGCCAGCCAGCAGCAGGAGCGATGCCTGAGGCCGGCCCTGTCCTGCTGACTGCCCCATCCCGGGGCAGGGATCCTCCTTTGGGACTGTCACTTTCTGGGACCATGGTCCCGCCCCCCGCCTGGCTCATCAGCCTCGGGAGGGATAGAATCTCAGGTTAATTTGGCCAGCATCAATGCACAGGCTCCTGGAGCCCCTGCTCGAGCTGCAGGGCGATGYCCCTGTGTCCCAGCACTGGTGGTGGCAGTGGCCTGGAGCCCATGCTGCTGTGGCCCCCTCAGTGCCTTGGCCGTGCCCGTGTYGGGCACGGAGCACCAGGCACCAACAGAGCTGCTCCAGGCCGAGCTCTGTAGCTCAAGCRAGGGAGCTGAGCACGTCCAAGACCATTAGCACTGTAACCTCTGGGGCTGGGCTGAGCCCACTGCCCCTCCTGCAACCCTCCCGACGGGTGCTGGGTGCCAAACGCTGCTGTGGGGTCGGGGTGCTTCTGTCTGGAACCCCTTCCTCTGCCCTCTGGGTTTGTCTGGGTTCTTGTGGGCACCATTAAAGGCTGACGGGAGGGGAGCGTGTGTGTGTGCCTGAGCTCTGTCCAGGGCAGCAGGATGTGCTCTGCCTGGTGCTGGGTCCTGCGGGTGCTGGGCTGGCTGGGGTGTGGGGTGGGCAGCTCCTGTCCTGTGTGGAGTGGTTGTGCCCAGTGGAGTGAGTGTCACTTGTCTCCTGTCACCCACCTGGTCCCTCTGTCCGCTGCTGCTGGCTCCCACAGGCTCTGCTCTTGCCACTCCTTGCTGCTGCAGTCCCGGAGCCCTCTCTGCTCCCCTGTGCCGTGCCCGCTCCTGCCCTGCTCTCCGGGGAGCCTCGGCCCTGTGGAGGGCTGGCTCTGGCAGGGGTGGGACCTTTCTTGCCCTTTCTTCCCATCTCTGGTCAGCGCCTCTGCCCGCAGCTGCATGGGCTCTGCCTCACTCGCTAAATATAGACAGGCAGGCTGAGTGAGGAGGGGGAGTCCTGGCACAGCCCCCGCGGCTCGGAGGGGCTGGCACTGGGCGGGGGCTGTGGCTTCTGGAGGACCCCAACCTGCCCCAGCCCGGCTGCCTGCAGAGAGGGGCCCTGCCCCAGCCAGCCCGGCTCTCCCGGAGCCTCGGCCGCTCCTCCCCGCGCAGGGATCAGCGCGTCCCGAAACTCGGTCCCGGGGAATCCGCCGGTGCCGGGACCCGGTGCCGAGGGGTGGGCAGGGACCGTGACTCAGTGTCACCCGACGCCGCCGACAGCTGCGGCCCCGGCGGGGCGGGGGCGGCTAAAATTAGCGCCGGGGGCCGGGGCCGGGGCCGCAACAAAGCGGGCACCGGGCGGCCGGAGCGGAGCGGAGCGGAGGGACAGAGCCGAACGGGCCGGGCCGGGCCGGGACCGCGGCCATGAACTTCGCCGTGGGGCTGAAGCCGCTTCTGGCGGAGGCGCGGAGCATGGAGAGCCTGGAGAAGCAGCTCATCTGCCCCATCTGCCTGGAGATGTTCTCCAAGCCCGTGGTCATYCTGCCCTGCCAGCACAACCTCTGCCGCAAGTGCGCCAACGACGTCTTCCAGGTGGGAGCCGCCGGTGGGGCGGGGGAGGCACCGGCACCGGCGCCCCCAGGACCCGCGTGGCGGCCCCCTTATCCCGGGACCCCCGGCCAGCGGGGTGGAGGGGCGGGCGGCACCAGGAACACCGGGATCCTCTTCACGGTGGGGGCCCTGGTCTGGCACCGGCACCGGAGGTCCCGGCTCCGGTTCCGGCCGCGGGCACCTCGGGCCGGGCTGCGCTCGGTGCCGCTCCCGACTGCCGGGGATGGCGAATGGGAGGCAGGGGCCTTGTTTGTGTCCACGCCTGTGCCCGTGCTCCTGCCCATCCCCATCGCTGTCTCCGTGCCCGGGGCCGTGCCCGGGCCGTGCCGGGGGGCGCAGATCCGGGGGACGGGAGCTGCCGGGGCGTGCCAAGGGTGCGGGGTTTGTGCCCTCTCTGTGCGGGGTTTGTGCCTCCCTCTGTGCGGGGTTTGTGCCCCACTCTTTTTGGGGTTTGTGCCCCCCTCTGTGCGGGGTTTGTGCCCCCCTCTGTGCGGGGTTTGTGCCCCTCTCTGTGCCGGGTTTGTGCCCCCCCGTGACCCCTCGCGTCCCCCCAGGCCTCCAACCCGCTGTGGCAGTCGCGGGGCTCCAGCGCCGTGCCGTCGGGGGGGCGGTTCCGGTGCCCGTCGTGCCGGCACGAGGTGGTGCTGGACCGGCACGGGGTGTACGGACTGCAGCGGAACCTGCTCGTGGAGAACATCATCGACATCTACAAGCAGGAGTCGGCCCGGTGCGGAGGCGCGGGGACCCCGGGCCGGGGTGGGGGAGACCCGCGGGTGACAGCGAGCCCGCCGGGAGAGCTGGGGGTGAGATCCCGGCAGGAACCGGGCAGGCGTGGGGCCATACGGGGCCAGGGAACGTCCCTGGGGCTGGGGATGTCTCCGGGGCCAGGGTGGGCGTCCATCTGACACCCCCGACCCCCAGCAGACCCCTTCACGCCAAGGCTGAGCAGCACCTCATGTGCGAGGAGCATGAGGACGAGCGSATCAACATCTACTGCCTGCGCTGCGAGGCGCCCACCTGCTCCCTCTGCAAGGTGTTCGGGGCTCACAAGGACTGCGAGGTGGCCCCGCTGCCGGCCGTCTACCAGCGCCAGAAGGTGGGGGGCCCCTGGGGTCCTGGGGGGCCCGGGCTACCCGCACAGCCACGCTCACACCCGCGCCCTCTGCCCCCAGAGCGAGCTCAGCGATGGCATTGCCATGCTGGTGGCAGGGAACGACCGCATCCAGGCCATCATCACACAGATGGAGGAGATCTGCCACACCATCGAGGTCGGG
>CADDXX010001063.1:74670-88119 GCA_902810485.1 Alauda arvensis | reverse complement strand
CAAAGGATTTGCCATGGGAATAGGAAATGCCTCTGCTCCCCTTAAGTCCAGCCTAATTTCTGTGTCTGGTTTTTCCTTCTGTAAATCAGGGACATTTGGGAGCTTTTCCCAGTGCCCTTCCTGCCTGCAGTGGGCACCCTGATCCTTTTGGAGGGTGTTAATCCCCACCCTCAGCCCTGACAAAGGATTCAGGAATTCCTCTTGGCTCTTCCTCTCTTCTACCTCTCCCCTGTCCTTACAGGCATCACTTGGACATAACCATCCCCTCCACTTCTCTGTTCTGGAGTTCCTTTCTCATACCAGGGGCCCAACAAAAGCCTGTGAAGCCTCACCCTGCTTCCCTCCCCTGCTGCATCTGAATCCATTTGGGAGCCACTCCACACAATTTTCATACAAAGCCACTGGAGCCTCCTCTGCTCCCTCTTCCCTTCACACAACTTGGCAAAGCTGTTTCAGTTTCTTTGCTTGCTCTTAGAATCCCAATAAAATAACTTTCCAATATCGTTCCAGTGACTCTCACCAGCACTCTGAGATCCCACTCTGGGTCATCCTTAGATGGAATTTGKGAGGGTTTGGGATGCCATGAACCTTTTGATCCAATCCTGTTTTCCCAACTCCTTCTCAAGCCTTCTYTGAAGTGCCCTCCRTTCCTCCTGGGGAAGCAAACATCCCAGGAGAGGCTGGATGAGCTCCTGGCTTGGATCATGAATGGACATGGTGGTTTTAACCTCACTGCACGTCCCACCAGGGTCTCTGTGATCTGACCCTGCTCTCTGCTCCTGATTCAGAGTGTGACAGACCCTGCACACCCCCAGCTCTCCCCCAGCTCCTCTGCTGCCCCAAACGTGTTTGTGCCACTGACTGCCCTCTCTCCCTGACCCCGCTGGAGCTGGGATGTGTCAGAGCCACCATTTCATTGCCAGGARCGCTGCCCACCTCCAGCTTTCATCCTTGTGTCTGAGGAGCTGCCAGTGGTTGGATTTCAGGGTTTGTCTCTTTTATCTTCTTGTCCCATACCATAAATATCTTTCCCCTTATCCTCTTTCCTTCATTTCCCAAAGAACAGATTCCATGTTGATACTTTTGAATCTACTAAACCACTTTTTCTTTTCTTACTTTATTCATTATTTCTTAAAGTGCAAACCAGATCTMCATCAGGGACTTCATCCCATTCATTTTGCCTCCTACAAAGTAACATCAACTGTAAAATTGTGTTATATTTTAAAGTCCTGTTGATTTCTGGCCTTTTTTCACCATCATCTAATTCAGCATGAAGCAACCATTGATTTCTGTGTCTTTTCAATTTATCTTGAGTCCTGGGGTCACCACAGCTCTTCAGGGCGCATCCCAGAGGAGAGCAAAGTGGAATTTCTGCAGAAGCAGAGGAACCCATTTCAGCTGTGGAATTTCCAGTGTTTCAAAGCTCTCATCCAAATCCCACTTTTCCCACCACCAGCTCTGTGTGCAGACATCAAAAATCCAAGACATGCATCACCAAACTGTAGAAACAAAATGTTTTTTCCTCAGCCTATGAAGAGCCCACACCCCAAATCCTCTTCTTGGCCATTTCCAACCACCCCTTCACCAAGGAAATACCTCTGGGTGGGCCATGGAGTCGCTGTCCCAGGGTCAGGGCTGGTTGTCCAAAGTACCCAAACACGAGGCTGGGGTGGGCTGGGATTGGTCCTGCCAAGCCCCTTGGTCTGGAGTGGGCAGGGCAGGGCAGGGCAGGGCTATCCCACTCTGGGTATCCCTTCTGGGCTATCCCAACAGGGTTATCCCAACAGGGTTATCCTATCAGGGTTATCCTATCAGGGATATCCCATCAGGGCCATCAAAAACACCTGCATACTCCTGGTGTGCACTGACAATCCCCAAATCAAGGCAAGGGATTTCTGATTTTATTGCAGTWACTGCAGAGCCAGAGCTAAGAGTTTCCACAAGGTGCAGGAAAGGGTCAAAACTGCAGGGACTGGAGCATGTGCTGCATGTGCTGCTTGTGCTGCGCGAGGAGGAGCTGCAGTGTTTTGGGGTACCTGGGTGGTTTTGCCTAATGGGAGGGAAGGAGAGGGAGCCAGGCTCTTCCCAGAGGAGCCCAGGGACAGGACCAGCAGCAGCAGCACAAACTGGCCTCCAAAGGTTTGGGTTTTTTTTGCAGCGAGGCTGATCACACAGGGGCCTGGAAGAGGCTGCCCAGAGGGGCTGKGGTGCCTCCAGCTGGGAATCCACCATGGCTGAGTGAGGGGCAAGAGGCCCCAGAGCCCCCCCAGCCCCAGCCCTGCTGTCAGGCTGGCTGAGGCAGGCTGTCCAAGGCAGTGTCCAGTCTGGTACAAAGATCTCCTAGGAGGGATTGTCCCAGTACAATCCCTGCCAGCAGGGCCTTCCAGCTCCAGGGAATGCTCGGGTGGAGTTTCCCCTTTCAGGTCCCAGTGGCCACAGCAGAAGCAGCTGGAGCAGGGCCTGGAGTGGGGAATCTCCAGCCTTGAGCTGGTTCGTGGTCCCCAGAGCCCCTGGGTTACTGAAAGCAGCTCACGAGAAACCTGGGGGCAGTGTCCTGGAGCAGTGTGTGCCCTGCTCTCCTGCCTGCCCTGCTGTCACCTCCCCACCATCCGAAATGTGACCTCCTGTTCCAGCCCCGCCATGCTGCCCTCCCAGCAGGGATTGGGATGTTGTCACTGAATTTCTGCCTGCTTTGGGTGGGAAGGGACACCGGGCCCATCCCCAGAGGCAGGGGCACCTTCCACAGGCCCAGCTGGAGCCCCCAGTGAGGGCCAGAACCACCCACGAGGAGAATGAACCTCCCCCAGCTGCCCCWGAAGGCTTCATCCCCATCCTCTTGGTTGAGGGCCTGAAACACAGCCCACCACAGTGCCCCCCTCCTCACCCAGAAGCCCAGCCCTGAGCCATCAGCAGCACCCTGAGTTCCCACAGAGCTGCCCCTGCTCCTGGTGGGTGCCAAACCCTCCCACGAAGGGCCCGTGTCTGTCCCTGCCCCAGCTCCCAGCCTCAGTCCCCTCCCTGGGGAGGGAACTGCTTCCCTGCTCGTGTCCCCACCTGCAGGGGTGGGTGCAGCCCCCCTGTGCCCGGCTCACTGGTGCTGGGGACCCCCTGCTCCCATCCCTCGGCCCCATKTGCTTCCTGCTCTCCCACCCCTGGGGGCTGTGAGCATCCCACCCCCCCTGAGGGCCATGGTGTGTCACCTCCTGTCCCAGAGCACACCCAGCCTTTTCCCAGGGCTGGGGGCTCTGTGCTGCTGGCACAGCTGCTCCCACACAGCCCTGGCCCAGCTCGTCCTGTCCCCTACTCCTGAGCCTTTCTCCATTCCCAGTGAGCCCTTTCCCTGCCCCCAGTGGGTCTGTTTGTCCCTTCCTGGTTAACCCATTCCACCACTTCCAGTGCCTGGGAACCCATCCCTGGTGAGCCCATTCCCCCAGTCCCTGTTCCTGATAAACTCATTCCCTGTTCCTGGTGAGCCCGTTCCCCCATTCCCCATTCACGGCCGAGCCCATTCCCAGTTTGCCCAGTCCCTGTTCCTGGTGAGTCTGTTCCCTCGTTCCCACTGAGCCCATTCCCCCATTCCCCATTCACGGCTGAGCCCATTCCCAGTTTGCCCAGTCCCTGGCCCTGCGCAGCCCCAGCTGCCCCCGCCCCGCACTCGCTCACGCCGCGGGGTTTCCACCACGTTTTATTACAAAATCGGTGCGGGCCGGTCCCGGGGCCGGTTCCGTTCCCGCTCGCCCGGGCGGGTTCAGCCCGTGCCGGTGTCGGTGCCGAAGGCCGGTGCAGCCCCAGGGTTCGGGGGGTTCCGGGGGTCCCGGGGGGCTCCGGGGGTCCCGGGGGGGTCAGCGCCCCACGGCGTCGAGGATGCGGCGATTGGAGTCGGCGCGGGCGCGCTGGCTCTGGGCGCGGGCGAGCAGCAGCAGGTGCCGCAGCAGGTGGAAGGTGAGGTCGATGGAGAGCGGCGGCTCGTCCCGCCGCCCTCGCCACGGCCCCGGCGGCGGCGGCGGCGCCAGCGGCGGCCAGAGCGGGAGGTCCCGAGCCGCCGGGACGGAGCCGTCGGTGGCGGCGGGGCGGGCGGGAGCGGAACCGGCGGGCGGCGGGCGGGCGAGCAGCRGCAGGAGGGTGAGCAGCGCCCGCCGCATCCTCGGTCCCTCTGCACCTGCGGGGCCGGGGGGGGCTCAGCGCCGCGGCACGGACCGGGCCGGCCCGACGGGAACGGCCCCCTCCGCTCCCGGCCGCCCCGCTCCGTCCCCTCTGCGCGCCCCCGCCCGSTCCCCGTGCCCCGTCCCGTACCCGGTGCGCTGTGCCCTGGTCCTGCCGGTGCCGGCGGCGGAGCGAGCGCGATCCGTCCCGCGGGGCTGAGCCGGCGGCGCGGCCGGGGGTTATATCGGCCCCGGAGCCGGTCTGACGTCAGCGGCGGGGGCGGCGGGCAGGGGGGGCACCGGGCGGCGGGACGGAGCSGGGGGACACAGGAGCGGAGCGGCAGAGCCCGCTCTGCCCGGTTCCGGGAGCCACCGCTCCGGTTCTGTTCTGCCGCCCCCCAAAGAGGCGCGGCGGGGCCGGTGAGAGCGGGCTGTGCTGACCCYCGCTTCCCCGGTCTCCCCGGTGCCCCCGGTCCCCTCCCGGCTCTGCCGCACCTCGCCTCATTCCCCGCCGCTGTCCGCGGTGCTGAACGGCCGGGGCGCGCTCGGGGCACCGGGGCCGGCACCGGGGCTGGGCCGGTGACCGCGCAGGTGAGCTCCCGGTGACCGCACAGGTGAGCTCCCGGTTACCCCACAGGTGAGCTCCCGGTGAGCCCTCGGTGAGCCGTACCGGGCTGAGCCGCGGCTCCTCGGCACGGAGCCCCCGCGTTCCCGGGCGGAACGGCCGCGTCCCGGCAGGGACCCGGGGCGGCGGGGGGATCCCCGGGCGGGGCTGGGGACACCCCGAGCAGCGGCAGCTCCGGGACAGGGCGGTCCCGGGTGGGACCCCCAGCCCGGCTGCGGGTCAGAGTCCCCGGCGGTGCCGAGGTCAAACGGCGGGGCCGGGSCCGCAGACGCCCCGAGCGCAGCGGCAGCACCGGCCAAGTGCAGTGAGTCATAGCGAAGGCACCGGAGCCGGCAGCGCCGTGCTGGATGCAGGGTGTTCCGTCGGGGCACCGGCACCGCTGCCAAACGGTGAGGTGGCAGCTGGGGCTTCACACTACTGTTGGCAGCCCCCCGAGTGCTCCACACTGCTGGCACTCACCCGAGCGCTCCACTTCACTGCCGGCATCTCCCGAGTGCCCTGCACACTGCCGGCATCCCCCCGAGTGCCCTGCACACTGCCAGCATCCCCCCGAGTGCCCTGCACACTGCCAGCATCCCCCCGAGTGCCCTGCCCGCTGCCACAGCCCCACAAGTGCCCTGTCCGCTGCCAGCATCCCCCCGAGTGCCCTGCACACTGCCAGCATCCCCCCGAGTGCCCTGCCCGCTGCCACCAGCCCCACAAGTGCCCTGCCCGCTGCCACCAGCCCCACAATTGCCCTGCACACTGCTGACATCGCCCACAAGTGCTCTGCCCGCTGCCAGCAGCCCCCCGAGTGCTCTGCCCGCTGTCACCAGCCCCCGAGTGCCCTGCACACTGCCAGCATCCCCCGAGTGCCCTGCCCGCTGCCGGCAGCACAGCTGAGCTGACACCCAGTGCCGGTGCCAGCCCAGGCTCTGCCCCGGTGCCGGTGCGGGGCGGAGGCGGGCACGGGGGCCCRGCCTGGCCCCTCGCACGGTGTGTCCCGCCCCAGGGGCGGTGGGGCACGGCCCTGCCCGCAGCGAGCAGCACACGGGGCCGTGCCCCCATGACGCGATCCGGTGTGAGGCTGGCACCGGCACCGCCGCCTGCAGCGCCAGGGCAGAGCCCTCGGCAGGGGCCGGGCTCAGCCCCCCGAGCCCTGGCAGCCCCGTGCTGGGCCGGCYGCTCCTGGGGACGAGCGGCTCATTCCACGTGGCTCTTGCCATGCTCGCAGCTCACTCAGTGCTGACAGCGACCGCCTCCTGCACCCGCAGAGGGAGCTGCCGGAGGCTCCACACCCCAGAGCTGCCAACTCCTGCCTTCCACGGCACCCACCCCAGCGGCTGCAGAGAGCTGGAGCCCCACACTGAACCCGAGGCCCCCCARGTACCGGTGCCATCCGTGCACGGTCCCATTAACCGGCCCCACTCCTGTGCTGCTCCACTGAGCTGCTGGGGGGAGGAGAACCCCTGTCCCCTGCCCCAGCCCTCAGGGCCGTGCAGGATTTGCCTGTTTCAGGCTGTACGAACCTGGCTGCAGCAGCCCCAGGGCTGGGCACAGAACCAGCCCGTGGGGAGGAGGAGGGTGSAGGACAGACGGTGAATCCCCTCCGTGAAGGCCACGCTGGCAGAGCCCAAGTGGTGACAGTGGCAAGGGGGTGGCTCTGTCCAGCCCTGAGGGGGCCAGGGCTCCACAGAGGTGAGATGAACCACCGTGGTCCCTCCAACTCCGCCTGGAGCCCCTGGTGGGGCAGGGACACTGTGGGAGCTGGATTGTGCCTGCTCACTGCCATCGTAGGGTGAGCAYGGACACATCCCCAGGGGGAGCAGCWCAGGCAGGGGCAGCTCCACGGGGCTCCTCTCTGGCACCACAGGCCTTGGACGTGGCCCTGTCCCAGACCCAGCTCCAGCCCTTCCCCCAACCCCTTCTGGACCTTGCCCAGATGCACAGCCCTGCACCAAGCATGCCCTGACCCTGGGGGACTCTGCACCCAGCCCCAGAGCTCTGGCTCCATCGGCCTCATTTCACTGCTCCATCACAGCCCACGGAACAGCTGCAGTGGGACCTGATGACCCCCCAAACCACCTCCCACCCTCTGCCAGAGTCCCCTCCTCTCTCCATCCACTGGGGCAGGCCACCCCAGCAGSCTGCAGGCCCATGCTCAGTGCCTGGAGATGAGGCAGAGGGGAGCTGTTGATCCAGAACAGAACAGTTGCTCTGGAATCACGGATTCAGGGCCTGGGGGCCATGCTGGGCCACAAGCCCCAGGGCCATGGCAATCAAAAGTGAGGACCATGATTTATTGATGATCTGACTGTCCACAGCAGAGCCACAGCAAACCCCATTTCCAGGGGAGCACCCCCAGCCTGCAGTGATGCCAGCTCAGTGCCCATGGCACAGCCAGCCCAGGGCCAGCCCTGCTCCACTCCCACTCCTCTTTTCCCTCAGGATGTGCCAGGGGGAAGGTCAGGGTGCCACTCGGGACAGGAGCACCCTGTGTGCAGGCAAGGGCTCAGAAATGGCCGAGCACAGATGGACAAGGGCATCGTGGGCAGAGCTGCTGCAGAGCCAGGCCTGCCTTGGAACCATCCTCCCCCTGGGGCAGGGGGGCTGTGGCCACAGTGGGGGCTGTGTTCCCTGAGGAAGGAGCAGGGTGACTGCTGCCAGCGTGTCCCAGCCTGTCCACGGCCATGTGTGCCCACTCTGAGGGCCCTGAGCTGCAGAGGGCTCAGGCAGGGGACAGGCTGGGGACAGGGATGGGACACAGCTCCTGCCTCACATCCGATTGGCTTTCCAGGACAGGTAGCAGTTCCAGAYGATGGCAACGCACTGGACAACAGCCAGCCTGGRGACAGAGGGGACAGGGTCWGCAGCTGCCAGCTCAGGGGACAGGGACTGGGTGCAGGGCTGGAACACTACCTGTGCTGCAGAGGCACGAAGTAGAAGTTTGCAATTTGCACGGGTGGCCAGATCTGGGCAGAGAAGGGGAGGAGCAGTGAGGAACCCTGCCAGGGTCCCCACCCCACAGCCTCCCCAGCCTGGCACTCAGGGTGTCCCACAGAGCCCAGGGCAGCCCCACGGAGGAGAGGGGACAGGGACACAGATCTGCCAGCACTCACACAGTAATTGGTCACCAGGGCATCCGGGTAGTCCTGCAGGAAAAGGAGAGGTGTGAGCACTCAGAGGGACCCCACGCTTGCCACTGGTCCCCACAACTCTGCACTGCTGGGCATGGAGCCCCTGCAGCCCCTGCAGCCCTGCCCATGCCTGCCCACAGCCATGAGGGTGGCAGGGAGGGTGACCAGAACCACCCCCCCTGAGAGCCCTTTGTGCCATGGCCAGGGCACATGGGCAGATGGCTTTTGTCCCCAGTGTGAGCCCCATTCCTCTGGGCTTTTCTCCCCAGTGCGAGCCCCATTCCTCTGGGCTTTTCTCCCCAGTGTGAGCCCCATTCCTCTGGGCTTTTCTCCCCAGTGTGAGCAGCTCAGTGCTCCCACACAGCAGAAGCAGAAGGGCACTGAGCTGGGGTCACTGCTCTGGGAGCCCCAGGTGCTGCCTGTGCTGGTGCCACAGCCAGGGCCGTGTCACATCCCTGTCCCGTGGCAGCAGGACGAGTCCCTCACGCAGCCCGGCCGTGACTCAGCCAGGAGGCTCCTCCTGGCCCTGGCCAGCAGCCCAGGACGGGCCGAGCAGGGTGATGGATGCTCTGCTGACGCTTCCTCTGCGTGGGGACAGCGGATGTGCCCCCAGCCAGGGGTGAGGTGCTGCCAGCGCTGCTGCCCAGCCCCCAGCCCCGCACTCCCTGGCAGGTCAGGGCCCGCCAGGAGCYACGGCTCGCACGGAACAGCGGCCATGGCAGCGCTCCCTGGGGAAGTGAGGCAAGATCCACGGCATCCTGCTCAGGATGCAGCAGGGGAGGATGGATGGGAGCGCTCAGAGCGCTGCCTGCGCCCGTGCTCTGTTCATGTGTGCCCTCAGGGCGCCTGGGATGCGATCCTGCCCCGGGATCTGCTCCCTGCACTCCAGGGCAGGGTGAGGGGCAGCCCAGCGTGCAGCAGGCTGGTGCCTGGGTGCCCCCACGCACAGGAATGAACTCTGGGTGGTGGCACTCGGGCACAGCTCCAGCCAGGCTGGGGCCGCTCACAGGCAGCCCTGGCAGCAGCAGTGAGCCAGGCTGGGGCTGCCACTGCTGGCAGCCAACGACCACCCCAGCGTGCCTCATCCTGGGCCAGGGGGGCACCCCCTCCCCAGTGACTCACTCGGGACATGCTGACTCAAGTGTTCACACCGGCCTTCCAGCAATTACTGTTAATGGGAGTCATCTCGGTAATTGTTCTGCAGACCCAGCCAGGAGAGGGCTGCACAGCGGACCCACGGCACCCATGTCTGGCCCAGGGGGCACCCRRTGCTCGCCCACAGSACASCCATGCCAGAGGAACTGGCCCTGGMACCAGCGCTTGGACTGGCAGCACTGGGCACCCAGCACACCCAGGGCCCTGGGACCCAGTGCCTGGGCACAAAGGGGAGCAGCCAGCAGGGCCAGCACACAGGGAGGAGCTGCCMGGGCCCCACAGGTGCCCAGGACAGCAGCACATACCTGCTGGATCTTGGACCAGTTATCCTGCAGGGACAGCCCGTTGGTGGCCCCGGTGACAGCCAGGAAGCAGCCAAGGAAGCACGGTGCAAAAGCCCCCTGTGAGAGAGGGCCAGTGCTGAGGAGCTGCCGGTGCTCAGGGCCAGGCTGGTCATGGGCAGCTCCTGCCCACCCCAGCCCTCCACTGCAGTGGAGGGGCTCTCAGAGCAGCCACAGGGACGTGGCTGTCCCCACAGTCCCACACAACACCCTCACCCACGTCTCACCAACCTGGTCCAGGATCACCTTCTTCACAGCCACAACTTTTGTATTCCCTGGGATGAGCCAATCCAGAATCCTGTACCAGCTGCCCACAACAGGGCCCTGCAGGAGCCAGGGGTGAGGAGCAGCATCTGTCCTCACTGCTCACAGGGGTCAGGGCTGGGGGGGCTCCAGGGCTGCTGACATGGCCCTGCTCCAGCTCTGGGCCACAAAGACAAGCTTGTCCAATGCTGCTCCTGCTCCATGGAACCGGCCCTGCCCATGGCTGCTGGAGGTGGCACCAGGATGTCCCAACTCACCCTGCACCACCCTGGTCCCACTCTGCTGAAGGAGCATCCCATCCCATCCCATCCCATCCCATCCCATCATCCCATCCCATCCCACCCCACTCACCACGAAGCAGAAGCCAATGGCCATCATTTTCAGGGTGCGGGCGCCGTGGTGCCCGCGCAGCCCCCGCTGCTCCACCAGCTGCTGTGCAATCACATCCCCAGCTCCCATGAGGGCCCCTGCAACCAGCACGGCCCACTGAGGCAGGSCAGAGCCCCGTGTGACCTGCCCAGAGCCGGGCCCCTGCCCCTGCACCGCTACCGCTGCTGCTGCTGCCCCTGCACCACTGCTGCTGCCCCCTTGCTCCTGCACCACTGCTGCTGTCCAGCTGCACGCCCTCCCTGTGACCCGGACATGGGGCTGACCCATCACCCACAGCGCCTGGGGCTCTCAGAGCAGAGCCTGCCCAGCTGCTGCCCATGATGTGCACTGCACCTTCCCCACAGCACCCCCAAACCTCTCCCTGGACACCGGGCAGGCTCTGCCGGCTGTGATCCCCTCCCTGGAGAGCAGCTCTCTGCCTGTGTCCCCCACCCCACCAGCTGGGATGGGCAGGACGTGCTCCCTGCCGCCCAGACTGTGCCAGCCCCTCGCCACAGCTGGCTGCTGGCACAGCTCCTGGCCCTGTTTCTGGATCAGTGTCCCCGGTGGGGAGCTGCCCGGCTGGGTCTCTGGCAGCTCCTGCTCCATCCCACACCCCTGACCCCTTCGACGCAACTCAGCTGGCCCAGTGCTGCCCCCTCCAGCTGCTCCCCCGGCCCTGGCACCTCCTGCTCCCTCTCCCCGCTCCCCCTGGGGCGGTGCCCTGGCAGGTCTCCAGCCCCGCTGCCGCTCTGCTCCGTCCTCGGAAGCCCTGAGCCCAGCAAGCCCCCAGCCATGACCAGCTCTGCCCCAGGGGTTCCATCAGTGCTTGCTCACGGACACGGGCGCAGCTCCCCGTCCCCACGCCATGCCGTCCCTGAAGCTCCCCGGCAGGGCCAGCSCAGGCTCTGCAGCCCCACAGAGCTGCTGCACCCCCAGCAGCACCAGCTGCTGCCTCACAAGCTCCATCTCCCACCCCAGAGCAGCCCCAGGACTTGGGGTCTGTCCCCCAGCCCTGAGAGACCCCACAGCCCCCAGCACGGCAGAGCAGCCGCAGCAGCTCCGGGGGCAGTGGGCAGGGGTGGGACAGGCTGTTCTGCAGGTCAGCACAGGCACAGCACGGGCTGCTGGCACCCCCAGGAGCTGCGTGCAGGGGCACGGCACCCATGGACAACACAGCGGGCACTGCTGGAACTCACCCAGTGCTGAAGGCTCGGGGTACAGTGCCCAGAGGTGATGAGGCTGTGCCAGGAAGGACAGACCTGTCTGTGCATCCCTTCCCGAGCCCGGGGACGCAGCCACATCCAACCCCTGCCCAGGGTGCCCCCAGCACAGCCTGGCCACAGCTCCTGTGTGGGGCTGCRAGCTTCATCCCAGCCAGACCTGGAGCCCAGGGTGCCTAGCCGACCCCCAGACTGATGTTCTTGGGACCAGAGGACTCTGAATGGGGCCCAAACCTAAGTAGGGCACCATCTCCATGCCCATGGCAGAGGCAGGGAACTGCTCTCCACAGGCAGAGGGACAGCAGGGTCACGGCTGCAGGCACGTGCTACTGCCCACTGTGTCCAGGCCCTGCTGGCAGCCTGGCCCAGGCCCAGGAGGCAAAGCCCTGCCTGACCCCAGAGCCCTTGGATGGCAGCTCGGCCAGCCAGTGTGGCTGGACACGGGGGGCACAGCCAAGCGCCAGCAGCGCCCTGGCCTGGCCCCAGCTGGCAGCACTGGGGGCTCTGGGAGCAGCAGGAGAAGGCAGGGCTGCAGGGTGGGATGTACAGGGCACAGCCAGCAGCTGGGGGGCTGAGCCYGACCATGGATGGGGATCACCTGTGGGAGCTCCGAGGAGAGCAAGAGGGCTCCTGCCCCCCTGGCCACATCTGGGCACCTGCCGCAGCAGRGAGAGCCCAGCCCGAGGGCAGGAACTCGCGGGAGCCACATCCAGCACCAGCCCAGCATCCCCAGAGAGGCCGCACCCCGCAGGCTGACAGAGCCCTGGGGACAGGGGCTGTGTCACAGCAGCGCCAGCTCCCGTGTGAAGCATCAACAGGCAGAGCAGAGCCGAGGCAGAGCCAGCCCAGGGCCACCGGGGGCAGGCCCGGCCCCGGGAAGCCCCTCCCAGCTGTCTCTGGCCTCCCGCCCAGCACAGGGGGCCGCGCTGCCAGCAATCGGCTCCATGACATCCGATAAAAATAACAGCAGGAGCAGCAGAGCGGCCTGGCAGGGMCCCAGCAGCCAGGCAGGGCAGCACTGTGCCACCCCCCGCGGCTGGCAGGGCYCAGGGCCAGTGCCTGCACAGCGAGGGGAGCCCCCGGCCCAGCAGGGCACCCCCAGAGCCCGGGGCTGTGCTGTCCCAGCGTCCTGAGGACAGGGAGCAGGAGGGCAGGGGTAGCAGTGGCACGGCAGGGGCAGCAGTGGCACGGCAGGGACATTCAGAGCAGGGACAGCAATGGCAGGGCAGGGGCAGCAGTGGCAGGGCAGGGACAGCAGGGGCAGGGCAGGGGCAGCAGGGACATTCAGGGCAGGGACAGCAGTGCAGGGCAGGGGCAGCAGTGGCACGGCAGGGACATTCAGGGCAGGGGCAGCAGTGGCACGGCAGGGACAGCAGTGGCAGGGCAGGGACATTCAGGGCAGGGTGAAGCGGTGGTGACAGGGAGGCTGCAAGCGGCAGGTGCAGCAAGGAGCACACACAAACCCCCCCAGCTTCCAAGCAGCAGTGCAGCACAGCCCCTGCACAGCCCTGAGAACACCCGGCACTAACAGGACAAGCTCTCCCACCACCCACACTCAGCCTCAGGTGTGCTGGGGCACAGGAGCAGAGGAGGGGGCAGAGCTGGAGCTGCAAATCCCCGGAGCAGCAAAGCCACGAGGCAACACCAGGGCAGATTTATGGCCCCTCACAGCCCTGCAAGCGGCAGCAGGGAGGGAGATTCAGTTCCCTGCGCAGAGCCCTGGGAGCTCCCCTCAGACAGCCCCTCCRTGCCTTCACCACTGGCTGCTGGCCAGCACGGAGCAGCCGAGCCCTTGTCAATTCCCAGTGTTACAGCTCAGCATCCATCCCCTCCCGGAGCACCAGGACAGCCTCTCCCCAGGCTGGGTGTGAGGGCTGTGCTTCCCTGCAGTCCCCACCACCGCTGTGGCTTCAGCACAGAGCCCAGCACAGATCTCCCGAGCCGGGACCGGGCCAGGGCCCCTCCCTTGCTGTGACACACGGGGGTCCCAGCTGAGCCTGGGGCACGGCAGCACCTCCTCCCCCCAGGACAGACCCCAGGGGCWCTGGGAGCCCCCGGCTGTGCCCTGCCCTGCCTTCCGCGGGGGGATGGTGTGGGGGGACCGGGGGGGTGTGTGTGCAGGGAGGGGGGATCACGCACCGGGGAGGGCAGGGGCCAGGAGGGGAGGGCAGGGGGCTGTGTGTGTGCCGGCAGGGGCAGGGGGGCTGTGTGCTG
>CADDXX010001063.1:56215-72073 GCA_902810485.1 Alauda arvensis | reverse complement strand
GGGCAGGTGAGCACAGGCGGGACACAACCCCCACCCGGCCCCTGGGAGCAGCAGCGAGGCGGGGCAGGTGAGCACAGGTAGGACACAACTCCCACCGGGCCCCTGGGAGCAGCAGCGAGGCAGGGCAGGTGAGCACAGGCAGGACACAACTCCCACCCCGCCCCTGGGAGCAGGACCCAACCCTGGCCCAGCTGGGCACCACATCCCTGCCCCACAGCACAGGTCACCATCCCTGCCGCYGGGGCAGAATCCCCAGTGCCTGCAGGAAAGGAGGCAGCTTCCCCCAGCTTCCCCCAGCCCCTCTCACCTCGACGGCGCCGGGCTGGGGGTGCCGCAGCACCAGCACATCGGCGTAGCAGCACATGGTCTGCACCGAGTCCGCCAGAGACTCGCCCTTCTGCACCGAGGAGGTGGCCTCCGAGAAGGACAGCACGGAGCCACCCAGCCGGCTCATGGCTGCTGCAAAGGAGCTGCTGGTCCGCGTGCTCACCTCGTAGAACATGGTGGCCATCACCTTCCCCTGCGGGGCCGGGCTGTCACCTCGGGGAGCCCTGGCATCCCCGCCCCTCGGGGTACGGGGCTCCCTCGGGGTGCCCAGGGGACAGGAACACACTCTGTGCACCCTCACCTTGAGGATGTCCAGGCTGCGCTCCTTCTGCACCAGCATGCGCAGGGTGTGTGCCACGTTGAACAGGTGGGACAGCTGTGGGGACAGGGGGCACGGGGGGCACCAGGGCTCAGCGGGGGCACGGGGGGCACCAGGGCACCCCCAGCTCCGCTCCCGCCCCGCCAGGCACCTGCTCCTTGGAGAACTGCCGGACTGAGAGGACGTGCTGCCCGACAAGGGGGTGCAGCAGCGGGGAGGTCTGGAAGTGGGGGGCGCGCTGAGGGGACGTCTGGCGCGGGACAGGGCCCAGAGGGTAGAAGTGGCTGTCCTGGACCGCCGCCGAATCTGTGGCACCGAGAGCAGCCCGTCAGCCCGTGGGAGTGCCCTGAGGAGCCCAGCCACCAGCCACGCACCCTGGATCCCCGCTGTGGGCCCCTGCTGCACTCACCCAGTTCTGCTGCCTTCCTGCTGCCCTTCTCACGAGTGTCCTCGTCTGGGTGGGAGAGGGGAGCAGTGGTGTTAGGGGTTGTGGGGAGAGGTGGCACCGCGGGCCCCGCTCTCCCAGCGTGCTGCCAGTGTGGCACAGCCCTCCTGGCACTTGGCAGCRCCAGGTGAAATTGAGACGGGCCCTACACCAGGGTGATGGTCAACCAGAGAGGCAGTCCAAGTCCCACGTTGTGCTGTGACCCTCTTCTTGCACGCCCCGCAATTCCCCAGTGGCCACCCCCCGATCCCACTGGCAGGTGCGGGGTCCCCGAGGTGCCGTGCAGGCKGGGGCAGGAGGGGGTGGGCGGCACGGCCGTGCCCTGTCCTGCAGCACCCAGCCCTGCTGCTGGGTGCCAAAGGGGCCCACCAGGGTGGGCAGAGCAGGCAGCCCGGGGCCTGCACGGCACCTGGGGGAGGGGATGCACTCATGGGCTGCAGTCGGTGCCATTAGTGAGTCCCCGCCGACATTACCGGTGCCTCGGGCGCCCGGGCGGTGCGCGGCTCCCAGCCTCCGGAATGCTGAACGGGACACAAGGGCTGGCATCAGCGGGGCCGCCCAGCCACSGTCCCGGACCCGGCCCCGGGCAGCGAGCCACTGCCCGCCCCCCTACCTGGCAGCCCGGGGTCGGAGGCCCGGTGGATGCGGGGCGGGAGGTGGAAGCGCGRGTCCCCCGCGGGGCTGGGCCGGCGMGGGCTGCGGGCTCGTCCTCGCAGCGCGTCCCCAGCCACGTGCCGGGAGCACTCAGGGGTCTGAAACGAGAGGCCCAGCTGGAGCCAGGGCAGAGAGGGAGCCCCTGCCTGCTCCGTACAGCCCGGTACCTTCACATTTTCTTTGATGGGGGCCCCGTGTGGCAGCAGTGCAGCTCCTGAGGGCCACTTCTTCACATCCTGTCCATAGCCAGGGGGCACCAGCACCTGCAGCCATGGCASAGATGGGATTAGGGAAATGGGGYCAGCACCGGGGGACCCCCTCTGGCATGGGGGACACCCTAARTACAGGAATAAAAGGACCTASGACCTTACCTGCCCATCGATGTAGGCGACCTCCCCACGCAGGACTACCCTCCGCACTGTCCCCTTCACCTGCATGCCCTCGAAGGGGGTCCAGCGGGCCTTGGAGAAGGCTGTGCTGCTGGGGATGATCCAYTCGTGCTCCAGGTCCACCTGCCAGGACAGCGGGTCAGAGGCAGAAGGGTGGGGGCTRGAGCTGGGGCGGGTGGGTAAGGACACACCTCCACGTAGGTGTCCTCCTGCGCTGGCAGCCCAAAGATCTTGCGGGGGTTCTCGTAGAGGCGCTGGACGATGTCCTCCACACTGAGCCGCCCCTCAGAGACGGCCGTCAGCAGCAGTGGCAGCATGGTCTCTAGGCCAGGGTACCCTGGGGGCGGCTCCTGCCCCTGCTTCTCCTCCAGCGTGTGGGGAGCTGCAGGATGGGGCTGGTCACCGGAGGCTGTCCCCACCACCTTCCCCGCCCCGTGGCCACCATCCCAGGGCAGTTACCGTGGTCAGTGGCAAAGCAGTCGATGATGTCCATGTTCTCCCAGAGCGCCTCCACGTCCTGGCGGGTGCCCAGCGCCGGCCTCACGGCCGCCCKGCCCTTCCCGAGGCGCCCCAGGTCRTCCTGGCTSAGGAACAGGTGGTGCGGGGCCACCTCGCACGTCACCGGGACGCCCCTCTGCTTGGCCGCCTTGATGAGCAGGATCTGGGGCAGCCGTGGTCAGTGGGGAGCTCGCAGGGCCCCGAGCTCCAGCCCTGGAAGCCCCCCTCGGCCCTGCTCACCTCCTCCCTGCGGGCCACGTGGCAGATGTGGACGGGACGCTGGTACAGCTGGGCCACCATCAGCACGGCGGCCACCGTCTGCCGCTCGGCGTGCGCCACGATGGGCAGGTGCCGCGGCCACTGCTCCAGGTGCTGGGGGCAACAACGGGGCTGGTGGGCACCACTGCAGGGAGCAGCTGTGCCCTGTGCCAGCCCTGTGCCAGCCCTGTGCCAGCCCTCCCGCTCACCTCCATCCACAGGGACACGTCGTCCATCCGCAGGCTGGAGAAGGTGTCGTTCAGGTACATCTTGAGCCCGGCGGCTGCCCCAGCCAGGGGGCCCAGAGTGCCGGCATTGTCCGAGGARGCCCCCAGGAAGAGAGCAAAGTCGCAGCGGGCCCCAGCCTCAGCTAGCTGCAGGACAAGAGGCAGTAGTGATGTGGTGGGACCAGTCCTGCCACCAGCAACCAGCTCACCGTGGCTGGCACAGGACGGGATGTGAGCATCAGGCTGGCAGCAGCTGCTCACCTTCTGTGCCAAGGCRAAAGAGGCGGCATCGGTGACAGCAGGGCTGGTGTTGGGCATGGCACACACCATGGTGACACCCCCAGCCAGGGCAGCTGCCGTGCCTGATGCAAAGTCCTCCTTGTGGGTGCCACCCGGCTCACGGAGGTGGACGTGGACATCGATGAGGCCTGGGGAGTGTCACCGTCAGCAGTGGCAGCTGCTGGCCACAGGGGATGTGAGGGCCCAGGGCCATCCAGGCAGCCAGCATGGAAACATCTCTCTCTGCAGTGCCTGCAGAWGTGCCCAGCGCTGTCCTGGTTCTGTGCTGCCTCCCTGGGGCCGCTGAACACCCACCTGGCAGACGGATGAGTTTCTGGGATGTCATGCAGTCCACATGCATCTTCAGCGGGGGGGCTGCCCCAATCTGGCCCAGTGCCTGCAGAAACAGCAGCCGTGAGGCAGGGCTCTAGGACAGGAGCAGGGCCAGGGTGATGATCCCTGTCCGAGCTGCACCCCAAAAACGAGCCCTGCACAGTGACACCCACACGCAGTGCCTGCCCCACAGCATCCACAACGGGACTTCTACAGCCCCACTCTGCTCCCTGTCCTTGCACCCACGGTCCCACGTGCCCCAGCCCACCTCTACGAAGAGCTTGGTGCACTTGATGTCGATGATGAGGGGCACRGAGTAGTCGACGGCCAGGCGCCGGGTGCGGTAGCCCTTGGTGACAAAGGAGGAGAGCCGGCGGCCCCCGGAGTTGCGCATGGAGAGGTTGATGACCATCTCAAAGTGGTTCTCGGCCAGGTAGTCCAGGATGCTGCGCTGGGTCTCCCGGGCACCAGCCTCGCTGCTGTCTGCCTCCTCAAAGTGCCAGTCCACAGCCTTCACCTGCAGGCAGGGACCCCGTCAGGGCCCTGCAGCGCCCAGGGGTGGCCCTGGCCCCGCAGGCCCCCAGCKCTGACCTTGATGCCGTGCTCGGTGTAGAAGTCAGCGGTGCCCAGGCTGGCATACAGGTTGTAGCCGAGGTTCTCCAGTGTCCGCACCGTGGGCAGCAGCTCGCTCTTGTTCTGGAACGAGCCAGGGGCTGCTCAGAGGGCAGGGAGGGAACCCCAGCCTCCCAGCACTTTCACCCCACATACCTTGTAGCTGCCGATGGTCAGCAGAATGTTCTTCTTGGGGATCTTGAAGCCGGTGCTGAGCATGGCCTTCAGGTAGGCCTCGCAGCGGTTCTCCCCAAAGCAGGCAACCTCGCCCGTGCTGGTCATCTCCACACCCAGCACCACATCAGCGCCCGCCAGGCGGGAGAAGGAGAACTGGGGCACCTGGGGGCAAGGGCACACTCAGGGGCTGCCTGGCCCTGCACCCCAGCCTGAATGCACCCATGGCCCCCACTCACCTTGACACCAACGATGCCTGTGCCCGTCATCAGCCCCACGGGCTCCACATCCTCACCCATGATCACCTGGCTGGCCAGAGCCACCAAGTCCACRCCCAGGGTCTTGGAGACGAAGGGGAAGGAGCGGGAGACACGAACATTGCACTCTATCACCTTCAGCTGGTCATCCTAGGRCAGAGRGGACAGAATGAGGCGGGGATGGAGATGTGGGGTGCTCTCCCCTGGCACCGTGCAGTCCCCAGYCCCAGGTACCTTGGCGATGAGCTGCAGGTTGAAGGGCCCYGTGACCTGCAGCTCCTGCCCAATGGCATGGACAATGGCCTTGATGCGCTCCAGTGTCTTGGGGGTGATGTCCTGCGGGGGGGTCACCAGTGTGGCATCMCCYGAGTGCACCCCAGCGTTCTCCACGTGCTCCGAGATGGCGATGGCCACCACCACCCCATCACAGGCCACCGCRTCCACGTCGATCTCCTGTGAGCGGGAACAYGGTCACAGCCTGKCCCYGGGGCRGGRGCTTCCAGGGGACATCCCGGGCTGGAGCAGCCTYCTGGACGGACCTTGGCCTCCTGGATGAACTTGGAAATGACAACAGGCTGCTCCTTGGACACAGCCACAGCGTTGCTCAGGAACTTCTCCAGGTCRCTGTCCGARTACGCCACRTTCATGGCRGCACCGCTCAGCACGTAGGAGGGGCGCACCACACASGGGTACCCCACCTTGCAGCAGAAGTGCTTGGCTGACTGCAGGAGAGACAGAACCTCAGCACACACACACACACACACAGAGCCACCCTGAGCAGCCCTCTCCTGTCTGCTGGGCCCCACCTCCATGTTGGAGAGCTCCTTCCAGAGGGGCTGGCTGATGCCGATGGAGTCGAGCAGGCGGGAGAACTTGAAGCGGTTCTCGGCGGAGTCGATGGCCTCGGGGGAGGTGCCCAGGATGCGGCACTGCTGCCGGTGCAGGGCCATGGCGATGTTATTGGGCAGCTGCCCGCCCATGGACAGGATCACACCCTCGGGGTTCTCCAGCTCGTAGATGTCCATCACCACCTGCAGCAGCGAGTGGGACAGGGGCATGGCTGGG
Source organism: Alauda arvensis (assembly GCA_902810485.1). NCBI lineage: Eukaryota > Metazoa > Chordata > Aves > Passeriformes > Alaudidae > Alauda > Alauda arvensis. Next base: position 66,236 of record CADDXX010001063.1, on the reverse strand, counting down.
ACAGAGCCAGCAGCCCCCAGCCAGCCCCGCAGCTGTCAGAGCCCCAGCCCCCTCACCTCAAAGGAAATCTCGTCGAAGTAGAGGCGATCACACATGTCATAATCAGTGCTCACTGTCTCAGGGTTGTAGTTCACCATGATTGTCTTGAAGCCCATCTATTGGAGGGTGGSACAAGGTGAGCCCARAGCCCCCAGCCCCTACCCCAGCTTYGTCCCCTGAGCAGGGACAGCCATCCCTGGCTCGCAGGGTGCCGGGGCCCATCTGACCTTGCGGAGCTCCTGGATGCAGCCAACAGCACACCAGTCAAACTCCACGCTGCTGCCGATGCGGTACACGCCGGAGCCAATGACCATGACATGGGGCTCGCGGAAGCCCAGGTCGTGCTCGGAGCCATTGTAGGTCAGGTACAGGTAGTTGGTCTGGGCYGGCCACTCCGCTGCCACGGTGTCGATCTGCTTCACCACCGGCAGGATCTTCAGGTCGCGCCGCATCTTCCGCACGGCCAGCTCGGTGCTGCAGGGAGCAGGGTGAGCGCCAGGATGGAGACAGGGAGCAGGACAGGGCYGTCCCYKCCCCAGGGAGCAGGACAGGGCCGTCCMCWCCCCAGRGARCAGGACAGGRCYGTCCCCTCCCCATCTCACCTGAGCACGGCCAGGGCCACCTGCTTATCGGAGAAGCCGAGCTGCTTGGCGCGCCGGAGCACGGCGGGGGGCATGGTGCCCTGCTGGCCCCGGTATGACTCCAGCAGCAGCGTGTGGTCCGTGATGTTCTTCATCTTGTGCAGGAACCAGCGGTCGATCTTGGTCAGCTCGTAGAGCCGCTCGATGGAGTACCCGGCCCGCAGCGCCGCGGCCAGCACGAAGATTCGCTTGTCCGTCGGCGTCTCCAGCTCCTGCCAGGCCAGGGGTTGAGTGTGGCAGGTGGCCACATCTCCCCCTAGAATGGCACAGCCAGCACAGATACCCAAACCCCAGCGCTCACCATGTCTGAGGCCGGCTTCACTGTGTGATCAAAGCCCACACAGTTCTCGTCCACCATCCTCAGAGCCTTCTGGAACGCCTCCTCGAAGTTCCTCCCRATGGCCATGACCTCCCCTGCAGAAGGTGGGGTGAGCAGGGGGATCCCGTGCCCACCATGTGCCCCACCAGTGCTGCCCCCTGTGCTCACCCACGCTCTTCATGGAGCTGCCAATCTTGGTGCTGACACGCAGGAACTTGCTGAGGTCCCAGCGYGGGATCTTCACCACGCAGTAGTCCAGGCTGGGCTCGAAGCTGGCCGTGGTGGAGTTGGTGACAGAGTTCCTGAGGAGGTGACAGAGGTCAGCAGCTGGGGCCATCCCACCAGGGCAGCCCCTTGTCCCGCCCTGTGGTGGTRCCGTACCTGAGCAGGGGCAGGGGGATGCCCAGGGCAAGTTTGGCAGCCACGTAGGCCAGCGGGTAACCCGTGGCCTTGCTGGCCAGGGCCGAGCTGCGGGAGAGCCGGGCGTTCATCTCGATGATGTAGTACTGTGGGCAGCAGGCAGGAGGGTCAGTGGGTGCCACGGAACCAGCCACAGACCCACCGTGTGCCAGAGGTGCTGCAGCACGGGGGCTGCTGCGGCACAGCCCCATGGGACAGCATGGGACAGACCCGGATCTCCCAGGGCGAGGCTGGCCAGGGATCAGGAGCGGGAGCCAGAACCCACAGGGAGCTGCAAGTACCTGCTCTGACTCGGGGTTGAGGGCAAACTGGATGTTGCACTCGCCCACGATGCCCAGGTGCTGCACCACCTTGATGGCTGTGCGCCTCAGCATGAAGTACTCGGTGTCATTGAGGGTCTGACTGGGCGCCACCACAATGGACTCGCCCGTGTGGATCCCCAGCGGGTCCAGGTTCTCCATGTTGCACACCTGGCACAGAGGGGGTCACTGCAGGCTTGGGCTCCCCGCACTGCTCCACGTGCTGTCCGTGGTGGGTTCCTCCCAGTTCCTCCCACCACATCCTCCCCTGCCCAGTCAGGACTGGGATACACCAGGGGTGGGCAGCTGGGGTGAACAGCCCAGCACAGGGGTGCAGGGCTCTGGTTCACAGGGTGCAGCTCCCAAAGGCACACAGCAGCTGTGCCAGCACCATTGGAGGCACTGGGGAGCCCTCCCTGGGGACAAGGTGCAATGTGAGCCCGCAGCCCCTGCCCCACATCTGTCCCTCTGCAGCAGCCCAGAGGCCTCCCTCCATCCCATACCGTGATGCAGTTGTTGTAGGCATCTCGCACCACCTCGTACTCAATCTCCTTCCAGCCTTTCAGGGACTTGTCCACCAGCACCTGGGAAGTGTGGGTGAAGGCCTGGCTCACCAGAGCCACCAGCTCCTCGCGGCTGTTGGCAAAGCCAGAGCCCAGCCCCCCGAGGGCGTAGGCGGAGCGCACCAGCACCGGGTACCCCAAGCGYTCAGCGGCGGCCTGAGCCTGCAGGGAGCAACGGGGTCACGGGGGGAACGGGAAGGACAGGCCCCTGCCCTGCCCCACAGCCCCCCAGACCACCCCAGACCTGCTCCAGGGAGGCAGCGGCCTCGCTGGGTGCCACGTGCTCCCCGATCTCCTCCATCTTCTCCACGAAGACCTTGCGATCCTCCGTCATCTCGATGGAGGCGACGGGGGTGCCCAGCACCCGCACCCGGTAACGCTCCAGGACCCCCGCCTTGGTCAGCTCCACGCCACAGTTGAGGGCTGTCTGTCCCCCAAAGGTCAGCAGCACCCCATCAGGCCGCTCGTTCCGGATCACCTGGAGGGCACAGGGCAGATACCACGGTGGGTCCTGTGTTCTCCAGCTGCGAGGGCTCACTCTCCACCTGTGCTGCCCCTCAAATCCCGTCCATCCCCACCCAGCCCTGTATGCACCAGGCTCTAGGCCATGCCCCAGCCCAGCCCCACACTCACCCTCCAGCTCTGGCATCCCTGCATTCCCAAATCAGCCCCTCCCAGCCAGCACCCCGGGGTGCTCACCTGGGTGACGTACTCGGGGGTGATGGGCAGGAAGTACACCTTGTCTGCCAGTCCCTTGGAGGTCTGCACTGTGGCGATGTTGGGGTTGATCAGCACCGTCTGGATGTTCTCCTCCTTCAGTGCTTTGATGGCCTCAATGGGAGCAGAGGGGTCACAACTGGTGGCCCTGGGCCCTGCCATCCCTGTGGCCCCTACCACAGGGGGTAGGGGCCCCTACCACCCTGCCCCTGTGCCCTTGGGGCAGACACTCACCTGTGAGCCTGAGTAATCGAACTCTCCTGCCTGCCCAATGGAAAGGCCCCCGGAGCCCAGGATCAGCACCTTGCGGGGCCGGGCTGTGTCCAGGTCCCCCGCTGGTGCCTTGGGGTAGGACAGCATCTCCTGCAGGCGCTCCCTCACTGGGGGGATGTGACACGYTGGGGACAGGGCACCCCCACGCACAGCCCTGTCCTGCAGCCCCTGCTCCTGGCTGCCCCTCACAGCCACACCCACACCCACTCACCTGTCCGGGTGTGGCCGTGGCCGTCCCGCAGGTCCCGCACCACCTCCACAAAGACATCGAAGAGACCCTCCAGGTCCGTGGGGCCAGCGCAGTGCTCGGGGTGAAACTGGACACTGGGAGGGGGTCAGGCAGGGCACAACCCCGTGACCTGCCACCCCACAGCCACAGCCCCCCAACCCCAGGCCTGCAGAGGTGGAAGGGGCTGCCAGGCCCCTGCCTTGCAGGGATGGCCCTTGAATGGAATTTGATCAGCCCCTCTCACCCCTCCCCAGCAGAGATAACCCTTAGATGAGGCTGTTCTCTCTGCTCACGGGGAGTGCCCACCATGCTCTGATCTCCCCATGCAGATCCTTTCTCACCCATTGGTTTTTCCCCTCTGGTACCAGCCTGGCTTTCCCCATAAACACCCCAGCTCCTGCCCAGTTCCCAGGGAGCTGCCATCCCTGGCCACCCTTCACAGGGTGCTGGGCAATGCAGCCACCCCTGTGCAATGGCCACACGTCTGTCCTGTCCCTGTGTCCCTGAGTCAGCCCGGGAGAACCCCACAAGGCCGAGCTGGAATCACTGCTGAGAGCTGAATCCCAGCAGGCACAGGCTGAGCCTTGCAGAGGTGACCCTGCAGCCAGAGGAGTGCCCAGAGCCCCGGGAGGGTGTGTGCTGTGAGACCTCTCTGTCTGGGAAGGCTGTGGCACCTGGGCTGGCACCAACACACCCCGGCTCAGCCGTGCACAGGGGGTCCCTGATGTGGCCCCAGGCCCACCTGAAGCAGGGCTTGTGCTGGTGCACGAGGCCCTCGTTGGAGCCGTCGTTGGCGTTGGTGAAGAGCGGCAGCCAGCCGGRGGGGAGGCTGCCCGCCTGCACCGCRAAGCCGTGGTTCTGTGCYGTGATGAAGCAGCGCCGCGAGTCCTCGTGCAGGCAGGGCTGGTTGTGCCCGCGGTTCCCGTACCTGGGGGAGGGACAGGTGTCAGGCAGCCCCGGCAGCCGGGAGCCCTGCGGTCACCCCTCTTCATCTCGGACTCACTTCATCTTGTAGGTGCTGGCACCAAGGGCCAGGGCGAGCAGCTGGTGTCCCAGGCAGATCCCAAAAATGGGCTTGGGCTGGGGCATGTCCAGCACCCGGCGCAGGTTGGACACTGTCTCCTGGCAGAGCTGCGGGTCCCCRGGGCCGTTGCTGATGAACAGCCCGTCAAAGTCTGTGTCAAGAGAGCAGCAGGGTCAGAGTGGGGGTCCCCAGCCCCTCCACATTACAGCAGTGCCCCCAGGATCCCCACAGGCTCACAGCAGAGAAGCACCCTGAGCCTGCAGCTCCCCTGACACCCAGCAGGGCTGCAACCCAGCTCTTGTGACCCCACAACACCCGTTCAAGTGGCAGCAAGGCCCTGCCAGTGCCCCATGGTGCCCCCTGCCCTGAGCACACCAACACCACAGTCCAGAGTCCCCCACGCCAATCACAGCAAAGGCATCCCGAGCCCATGGCCCTGCTCCTGTGGTGCCACACTGAGGGCCCCAAGCCCCAAAGCCCCCAGGAATGATGACACCAAGGCTCCCCMCCCCATGGCATTGGGCAGGACACAGGTGCCTGCTGTCCCCAGCACCAACCATGCAGGCAGTCCCTGTGCCAGACCCCACCTCCCCCACCCGCTCTTGGTGGGGGCCCAGATTGTCCCCAGCACTGCCGTCCCACCTGCAGGGTCCAGCGGGTGGTCCCAGGGCACCACAGTGACAGTGGCCCCTCGCTTGCACAGGCACCGTATCTGGTTGTTCTTGAGGCCGCAGTCGAGGGCTGTGACTCGCAGGGACCCGCCCGGGTTGAACACTCGAGGTGCCTGTGGGAAGGGGAGTGGATTACCTGGACTCCTGCTGGGGCCAGCCTCCCGCAGTGAGGGGCTCCACAGCCCCCTCCGCCACCCCCAGACCCCCCCACACACCTTCAGCGACACCTCCTGCACCAGGTGCCTCTTGTTGGGGTCCTCGAAGGAGAKGCTCCCCTCGGGGGTCCCATCCGGCACCAGCTTCCCCAGCAGCGTCCCCTTCTCGCGGATCTTCTTGGTCAGAGCCCGGGTGTCCACCCCTGCAAGAGGGCTGTGAGACACAAGCCCACGGTGCCAGCCCAGCCCAGCASCAGCAGCACCCCCAGCAGAGGGTCAAAGCCCAGGGGGACAAATCTCAACGGAGACAGGTCTGGTTTCAGARCCTGCAGACCCACAGCCCCAGCCCCCCAGCCTGCTCTGCTGCCCCCCTGTCCCACCTTCCAGTGCAGGGATGTTCTGCTCCTTCAGCCACTGGTCCAGGGACTGGGATGCGCTCCAGTGGCTGGGGGTCTCCGAGCACTCGCCCACCACCAGCGCGGCCACGTGGATCTTGCTGGACTCAAACCACTGTGGGGGCAGAGGGTGAGCAGGGCAAGGCAGAGGGTCACCAGGACAAATCCCTTGGAACACGGATCCCATTCCCTCAGCACAGGACCAGCCCTCCCAGTGATGCCTTCAGTTTTAGCCTTTATGTTTTCCAGATTCTGTGCTGCCTCAGGTGCAGTTCTGAGCCTCACATTAACTGCTGTGAGTTCTCTTCACAGAGCAGGGACACAAAACAAATCCTGTCCTTGCTGAAGACCAAAGACACCGAGTCAGGCCCAAAAGCACAAACAAAGGTGGACTGAAGGGAGGAACAAGAAAGATGAGACCTCACAGCCTGGAGCTRGAATGGGACAATTAAACCTCAAAGAGCAAATGGACCAAAACTTATCAAAGTGTCAGATCTCATGATCRSTGTTCCATTTTGTGACCATTCYTAGTMCACCTTGGGTGTAACCCTGGCCAGRCTCTTGTCCTGCCCAAGGTGTATCCTGGAGGCTTTACAATAAATTTCTGCTTKATTCTCCAGCTCTGTCCAGTCTGTTTCACATCAGCCTTCCCAAGGCATCMCCAACCTTGTCCCACAGCTATCACAGCGAGGCTGAGCCTTAGTCCAGCRAAGTCCCTGGATCAGGGAGCCCCAGGATGGGGTGTCCAGGCCCCCCCAGTGCTGCTGGACTGCAGCCCACTGCCCGTGTGCCAACACGGCCCATGGCACTGCAGCTTGGCACAGCTGCAGCACAAACCAAGCCATGGGAAAGCAGCACTGCCACCAGCCACAGCCTGGCCAGCRAGGAGGTGCAGCCATGCCATGTCCTGTGCCACGGGATCAGGGCTCTGGCTCCAGGAGCACAGGCACAGCAGAGACCCACACCCCACAGGTCCAGAGAGAGCTGCTAACAGAGACCCACCAGGGTCAGCGTGGGGCGGCCGGCACAGCACGGCCACAGCAGGGCTGGACTCTGCCCCGGGATGGGCAGCCTGGAGGCCAAGGGGCTGGGAGGGGGCTGGGGCCTCAGGCAGCCCCTCTGCCCAGCCCTGCCTTGTCACAGGGGTTCGAGACTGCCTTGACACCTTGCGACAGAGCYCTGCTGAGAAAACACACGGCCCCACAGCCCACGTGCTGCGAGGGCACCCCAATTCCAGTGCACTGGGGTCTGCCCCTGCCCAGCCCCATCCTCGCCATGGCAGGACATGCTGGCCCCTCTGAGCCCTGCAGCGTGGCAGTCAGAGCTCTTCCCGCCACCGAGTGCCACTCTCTGTGCCCTGGCACCCTGCACTGTCCTTCCCTGGCACCTCGGGCCATCCCTGCCACCCTGCACCGTCCCGCCCTGGCACCTCGGGCCATCCCTGCCACCCTGCACTCCTCCCATCCCCGCCACCCTGGCACCCTGCAGCCAGGGTCCCGTTCTGCCACAGCCACACCAGGACAGGACACGCAGCCCCAGGGCTCCCTGCTCACCCTGCTGAGGCCGAAGGCGTCGGGCTCGTCCCGGGGCACTCCGTAGTTCCCGACTAGCGGGTAGGTAAGCACCAGGATCTGCGCCTTGTAGGAGGGGTCGGTGAGGGCCTCGGGGTACCCCACCATGCCGGTCTGGAACACTGCAGGGCATGGGGACGGGGGTGATGAGGGGGCACCGAGCCGGGCACAGCGGGGCCGACCCCAACCCCTCGGCCCGGACAGGCCCCACGGAGGGGCCCCGAGCTGAGGGAGTTCCCGGGCCGGGCCGGATGCCCCGTTCCTTCTCCTTCCCGCTCCGCCGCCGGTCTCGGGCCGCCCCACGGCACCGCGGCCCCGGCCCGGGCCCCCGGGCGCACTCACCGACTTCMCCCGCGGCGGCGGCGCCGACGGCCCCGAAGGGGCGGCCGGGCAGCACCGAGCCGTCCTGCAGCACCAGCCGGGCCATGGCGTCGCCACGTGCGCTCCCGCCACTCCGCGGCGGCACCGGGCGGGGAGCGCCGCTGGCTGCGGCGGCGGCGGGAGGATCCGGGGCGGGCCCGAGCCGGCACCGCCCCCGGGGCGGGGCAGCGGCACCTGGAGCACCGGGGGCTTCGGGGAATAGCACCGAGCCGGGGCCCCACCGCCGGTGCGCGGGGCACGGCCGGGGATGCTCGGGCAGGCGAGCACCGGAGCACGGGCGGGCTCGGGCCGGGTGCCAACGTGCCAAGGACATCGGGGCCATGGACCGCGGTAATTGAACTGAAGCGGTGTGGATACGCTGTAACTCTGAACGAAACACTCAGTTACACTGTGTCTGTTTTTTGTCACCATCATRTCAGGGGAGAGCGCGAACGCAGTCCCCCACTACCACAAATTATGCAGTCGAGTTTCCCGCATTTGGGGAAATCGCAGGGGTCAGCACACCCGGAGTGCAAGGGATGAGCCTCGCCCTGGGAAAACCACCTGCCTGATCATGGTGTCTCCCCTGCCAGGTAAGTATGCTCCACCGCGCCCCCCACACCCCGCCCCACACCGCCCCACCCACACACAACACACGCACACCCCACGCCCGGCCCCGGCCCCGCCCGCCCCGAACCCGCGGCCCGGCCCGCACGGCCCGGCCCGCGCAGCGCCCGCGGACACGCGAGGGCAGCGTGGGCAGTGCGCGGGCTGTGTCCCGGCATGCCGCGCGGGGACACCTCATTTGCATGGACACGCCCCTCAGCCGCGGCAGCGCCGCTGCCGGCCCCGGGAGCTCGGGGTCAGTGGTCAGTGGTCAGTGGTCACCTTCCCGCCCGTCCAGCCCTGCCGGGACTGCGCGGACTCTGTGCCCGCCGGACCCGCGGGAGCGTCAACCGGGTGGCTCCGGAGCTGTCTCACCTTCCCGGGGCTCCTCCCTCGTTTGCCCAGTCCCGCCGAGCGCTGGTGCCCCGGCTCGGTCCATCTGTCCCTCTCGTGTCCCCAAGCTGTGGGGCTGGCATGGCCGGAGCTGTGTTCCTGGCTGCTGTCACGTCACTGCTGAGGTGCGGTGACGCTCATCACCTTGTTGCCCCCTCGGGAGGGCACGGGGTCCCTGGTGCCCAGGGCCCCTCATCACTGCATCCCCGGTCTCCCATTGCCCCTGCTTGGGAATGGGCTGTGCAAGGACTGACAGTCTCCAGTCAGAGCCCTTCCACCTCCTCCCCCATCCCTTCCTGCACTTAGGATTGTTCCTCTGAGCCCTGTCTGCCCCATCCAGGCCTCATTTCCAGGCTCTCATGTTCCAGTTTTCTTCCAGACTGGATCGGCCGAACCCCCACAGACACAAACTCCAACAGTGACAAACCCAGCACGACCTTGGTGCCGCCCCAGCAGCTTCCTTGTTCATCCTCCGTGCTCACAAGCCATCGCTACCCATCCAAAAGCATTGCTCCGGGTCTTCGAAGCAGTGTGAGAAGTTCTCATTGGATTTTGTGAACGGGCATTTCTAGTGTCTGCCTTTGTTCTGCTGATGGGCAGCACGGGCCACTCTCTGCACAGGACCCCCCTGCCCATGAGCAGCCAGCACATCCCTGAGAGCCCAGCCAGCACAGGAGAGGAACCGGGGCGTTCTCTTGGCTCTGGGTGTGTGAGGCACCGTGGGGCCACGGGAGGTGAAATGAATCCCGGTGTGTAACAGCCCCCTGCCTCCCCTCGGAGGGTGCACGGGCATTTCCATGGCACCGTGTGCTCATGGGCATCCCCTGAACGGGCATCTGCGCTCAGTGTGCTGCTGCCAGTGCCCAGACCCCCACGGGACTGGGGTTTGCTGGGCTGTGAAGGTCTCTGTGCATGGACCTTGTAGGTGCCACCCTGCCAACCCCTGCTGGAGCCCAGTACGAGCCATCACCACCCAGCGAGGTCCTGGGCAGCTCCTGCAGCCCTGCCAGTCTCTGTGGCATTTTCTCTTAGCAGGATCAGCCAGCAGCGGAGCTGTGTGCCTGAGACACACCTGATCACTTCTGAGACACCTGATCACCCCTGGCACACACCTGATCACCCCTGAGACACACCTGATCACCCCTGGCACACACCTGATCACCCCTGAGACACACCTGATCACCCCTGGCACAACCCTGATCACCCCTGGCCCCCAGCCCCCGCCCTGCCCCCGGGACCCCTCCCATTGTCGGTCCAGTGGTGGCCGCGCTCTGTCCTTGCTGCGGCTCTGGCCCGGCCCCGCTGTGCTCTGACACCGAGCCCCAGGCAGCACCCGGACCGGGCCC